>JAHWFO010029798.1:522767-535175 GCA_023313115.1 Rhysida immarginata
CAGTTCTGTAAGTCACATGGCAGCTCACGCCACTCTCATTCGTCATCTAATTTGATTAAGTTGCCTACCATTAAACTAACAGAATTTAGTGGAAAGTTTAAAGACTGGCTGAACTTTAAAGACTTATTTACGAGTCTCGTTCATGAAAATGACGAACTCAGCAATATACAAAAATTTCATTATTTGCATGCCTTGTTGTCCGGCAAAGCTGCAGAGTTTGTTAAGAATCTCACCTTCACTGGTGACAACTACATTATTGCTTGGGACAGTCTTCATGATAGCTATGACAATTGAAAAATACTAATTCATAACCTTATGAAGGCCATCTTCGATCTAGAGCCCATTTCCAAAGAATCCTCTGCTAGACGATGCACCTTGACTGATTCAGCCAAGAAAAATCTTCAATCTCTGGATTCTTTGATCAATAAAGAGCATCAGAGAGATGCATTCCTCGTCTATCTTATCAACTCCAAATTAGATGACTCCACTGTAAAAGAATTTGAAAACAAGACTGCTAATTCTGATCCAACTTCATTCGATGATCTCATTAAATTTCTAGAAAACAAGGCCTCTTTGTTGGAAAGTCTAGAACAAAGACTTGCTAAACCCGCAAATGAGCGATTAGCCACGTCAAGAATTTTCGTCTCGACGTCGTCCTCTTGTCTGGTCTACAATAAAGATCCCAAATTGTACTCTTGCTCCATTTTCAAGTCTATGCCTGTCAAACTTACATTGAATTAATAGTAAAAATGCAGGGAAATGAAATTTTTTCGATATATCGAGGTTTTTGAGATAACGAGGTTCGAGATATCAAGATTAGACTGTATACTCGCGTATAAGTCGAGAAATTTAAGTCTTGAAATTCATCCTAAAAAGCAAGCTCGACTTATTCGCGGATCATACCAGTTTCCATAGAATTTTGGCAAAGTGTACTAACTCCATATTCAGTGTAGGAAACGCATATGATTCCTGAATAAGATACATTTTTAAGATAGGTACTTATCCATAATCAGTTTTATTCATCCATAAAATGTCAATTTTACCTTTATAATTTATTATACCATTTATTTTTACCATATTGTGCATAATATGACATTGGTAGTTACGTATACTAAATATTTTATTATGTATTAATGTACTGGTAATGATTAAATGATAATAAAGTTCAAAATAATATTTAGTTGTTGAACATGTTTGACATTATTACCTATTTAAGTATAGGAGAATTTAAGCATGGGTAAACTGTGGTAACTTTGGTGAATTCAAATTTCAGGTCATTTTACCCTCGACTTGTGTGCAGGTCATAGAATTTTGAAATTTGCTATGACCCACAGATAAAATATTTTAAATATTGGTCGGCGCAAATGAAATGTCCTGAAAATATCTTCCCTAGTCAAAATAACCCCCCTATGAACTGACACAGACTTGCTATCTGTCCAGCAAGGCCACGATCCCTGAACAGAAAAAAGTCTTTCAGCTGGAATCAATTGCAAGGTCAACCTCGTTGTCTATCATCAACTATATCCCTGACAGGAAATAATCCAGGTGACAAACAAATGATAGTCTATAGGAGATATGTCCGGGGAATAGGTAGGATGAGGCAATGTTTCGTAGCCCAAAGTATTTATTGTAAGCATTATCTGTTGTGCGACATGAGGATGTGTGTTGTCCTGTAACAGAAGAACATCTTATCTCTTGATCAAAGCAATTTCTGGTGCATCTGATGCAATTCAGCACACATACGTTCTACACTGATAGTTTGGCCTCTTGCGAAGAAACTCCGATGTATTATCCTGGCTGTGGACACTATACAAGGAGAATTATCTTCTTGGGGTGCAGAGATGGCTTAGGATACCATCCAGGATCGATTACGGTTGTCATACAGAACACATTTTTAATCACAGGTGATGATTCAGTGCAGTAGAGGTTCGTGTTTTTTCCTGGCAGACAGAGACGTACAGACTTTCAAACACCTGCTGGTCTTGATGGCAGTGGGTACAAACTTAGCCTTGTTGGCAGTTTAATGGTATCCACATGTCCATTTTTTGACCAAACCCAATGCAGCCAAATGCCAAACAACCTGTTGTGTCGTGAACACTTACCTCTGGTGCTATCTTATGAGACGTTTTTTGTGGGTCAGCTGCAATTGCACTTAACAGAATAGCATCAAAAACTACAACAGGTTGATGACCATGTGCCTTGTTTTGCAAAAGCTACAACAGGTTGTTGATCAAGAGCCTTGTTTCGAAGTATGTCTGCTTTGAAACTTCACAAATCATCAGGGAACAGTGCATTGGCAGTGTTCTCCCCAAATGCTTTGTTAATGTTCTGAGCAGCTTTATTAATGATCCAGTTTAAATTCATACAGGAAGATAACTCTGAAATCACATACCATAATTTAGAGTATAGCCATGGGTTATTTGAAAAAATTTTAATAAAAAAAAAAAAGTAGGTGTGCGAGTTATCCGCCATTCTCTTTTTTTATAATCATGAATCTTATAATCAATAATTTTAATTAAGCCTTCTTGGAAATTGGAGATATGACTATACTGAGTAGCCAGTTTATTAGGAACACCCCCCCCCCATACTGTGTTGCACCACCCCTACCACAGGGATTCAATTAGCTGCTGGGAGCATTATTCCGTGATGTTTGTCCATGCGGATGCAACAGCTGCTCCCAGTTGATGCTTACTGGATGGTGGTGGATCCATGCCTCGAATAACCCGTTACAGCTCATCCCAAAGATGTTCGACTGGGTTCAAATCCAGGGACTGTGGTGGCCAGAGGAGTAAGTTGAATTCATTATCATGCTCCTGGAACCATTCCATGACGATACGAGCCTTGTGACATGGAGTATCCTGCTGGAAGTATCCTTCCAATGGGGAAAACACAGTAGCCATGAAGGGATAAGCGTGGTCGGCAATAATGTTCAGGTAGCCCTGACCATTAATGCATTGTTCTATAGGTATCAGCGGACCAACAATATGCCAGGAAAACATTCCCCAGACTATTACAGAGCCTCCACCAGCCTGAACACTGGAAACCAGACAGGAAGGATCCATCACTTCCTGCTGTTGTCTCCAAATTCTGCATTGGCCATCTGCATGGTGCAACAGGAAACGGAATTCATCCAACCAGCAGACCTTCCAGTCGTCAACGGTCCAGTGTTGGTGATCACAGGCAAATTGGAAACGTTTTTTGTGGTTTTGGGTGAAGATCAAAGGTATCCAGACTGGGCATCGGCTGTTGTAGCCCATCCTTGCCAATGTACAGCGTGTAGTGCGTTCAGAGATGTTATTCTGCGGTCCAGTGTTGTACTCCACGGTTAGTTGAGGAGTCGTGACGTTTCTATTCGCACGAACAAGCATTCCCATCCTACGCTCACCCCTTGGATCGACAAGTCGTTTGCGACCACAAGCTTGTCTCTGGCTGGTTTTTTTTTGTTTTTTTTTTGTTATTTAACCAGTCCTGGTAAACCCTTGAAATTGTTGTCCGGGAAAAGCCTAGAAGACATGCAGTTTTGGAAATACTCAGTCCATCTCGCCGGGCAACAACTATCATCCTGCACTCAAAGTCGCTCAGATCTGATGTTTTCCCCATGGTGACGGTCAAACCACTTGCAACTGCAGCATGTGTTCTCGCTTTATATTGGTACCGATTGTCACTTGATCAACTGATACGTAGTAAGTGCTATGCCAACGGATTTGCATAATCAAGGGTGTTCCTAATAAACTGACCATTCGGTGTACAGTAAAAGTGAAATTGAGTGTCTTTTCAACACTTTCTTGCTCCCCCCCCCCCCCAACCGCCAAGGCCTATATGAAGAGAAAACAAGTCAGTGATCACCCAAGTAGGTCCCTTGCCGTTCAAGCCAGACACAAAGGAGCTGGGCAATAGACATGCCTTTTGAGAAGCATCTACATGATCATGCAAAATAATCCATGCCTTTTTTCAGCACAGACATTTGTAAAAGGAGACTTGAATTAGGTCAGTTTCCTATTTAAATCTCTGTAATCACTTCGATCGTCATGCTATCTGTTTCAATGTTAGCACATCTACGTATAAGGACAATTCCTAAATGACAACTTTAACTAATGGATTTTTATTATATGAAGCTATACTACTAAAATCCGAACGTGCCTCCTTCACTTCTTTCCTTACCTTCCTTATCCTTGATACTGCATTAATATTTTTATTAAGGCTTTTATTTAATTGAAATTAATAATTCATGATTCGTTGATGAACTTTGAAAATTTTATGCACAGGTTTCAGGCTGAGGAGTCAGCTGACTTCTAGATATTTGGTCCCAGAGCGAACTCTGATAAAACTTTGAAAAATTGTACAGTTTGCCAATAAGTTAATGAACAAGATAAAAAAGATAATCATATTTCATCCAGTTTTCTCTCCTTCCTTCCTTGCAAAGAAGTTTGTCTCTAACTGGACAGTTAAAAATACCAACAACCCAAAATGTTTTGAAAAAGCGAAACCAAAATTTAAACCGAAACAAACAACACCATTTGAAATAATAATAGTGCATCTTTAAAACTGAGAGTATTACAGATTTTTGAACAATTGCCACGTCTCCCTTTACAAACTTCTCTGCTTTACACACACCGTAACTCTTCCTGTTGCCAGGTGAACTTGGGAAAGAGTACAGTCACATCCAAAGGAAACAAAGTAAGACTTTATTTGATTTCTATTTTCTATTTTGTTAGTATTATTAAGAAATTAAAATTTGTCAAAATAATTTGAATGTAAAATTGCCTAAACATCATGGTAATAATACGGCCAGTTTTAAATTGGCAGCAGTGTAAAAAGCTTTGTAGATGAGGAATTGTGCAACCGTCCATGCATTAGGCATCAATGGAGGAAAGCGAAAAGTACGATCGTTACTTAACCATGCAAGAAACGAGCTAGACATTATGGAAACCCCTTTCAGGCCAGAGCTTGAGAGACATCTTGCACAGTGGATCAGAGTATGAGAATGAACATCCAGTATCCACAATTTCAATTAGAGCGAAAGTGAAACTGATAGCAGCAGAGCTGAATCTTGAAAACTTCAGCGGCAAACCCACATGATGCTACTGCTTCATGCATTGAAACAATTTAGCAGCGCCATTACTAATGACAGTCATGCATCCTTCTGGTTTTTGGGCATGAAGACTACCACATGAGGATTCAGCAAATCTGGAACACAGTGACAGTGATGAAAGACACAATTCTTGCAAAGGCTCTGACTTTAAAAGTTTTTCTTAATTTCAGTAGAACTAGGATATTACGAAAACTTGCTTAATACGAAATTTTTTAGTGTCCAGACCCCAAATAACTATTTTTTTTGTTAAATTCCCCTAATATTACGAACGATTTCATTTACAAACTCTGATATTCCGAAAAAATGTACACAAAATTCAACTGAAAATAAACTAAAAAACTACTTTTTAGGATTCGAGGGTTGGAACTTCATCTGAAATCAGGAGGCTTACAAAGAGAAACTCTCCAGAATTAATCTTAAAGACTCTGTTGACGTTGATAGTGATTTAATAATGGTGGAACCATTAACGGATGAACCGATTATAGAACAGATCTTCGAAACCAAGATGGCAGATCCGATGAGAATGATGATGCGGTAGGCGAACATTAGCAAGAAGTTCTCTCATTGAAAGAGTTAAGCAATCTTTCCAGCAAATTAAAAACTTTATTTCTCACTAAAAGTGAAGTTACAGATGAAAATTTTAATTTTTACATGTATTTCAAAGTTAATGACTTTATCAATAAGAAAATCACTAAATGTCGTAAAAAGCAGACGTCAATTACAGAAAATTTTCATTCATCAACTGATTAAAATTTATTACTCTGCACTGTAATAAGCTACTGCGAATACTGTACAGGGTGATTCAGTCAATTTATGACCATTTCAGTACTATGATTTATTGACCCATTAATGTTTACAAACTTAGCATTTCAGTATGAATATTTTAGGCAGCTCGGAGTTTTTATTCCCGTGGAAAAGTCTTGATGATAAGCTCAATGTGGCCACCACGAACGTTTTGAACTGCTCGCAGCCGAATGGTGAAGTTGTTCATAACTCTATCCAGGATTTCTGCATCCACAAGGATGCAGCAGTTGACGATGCTTTGTCGCAGCTGGTCTAGGGTTCTTGGTGCTGTAGTGAACACACTGTCTTTAAGGAACTCCCAGAGATAAAAATCACATGGGTTAGGTCAGGACTCGTAGGGGGCCAAAGAAAGCCACCCCCGAATCGATCTGGAAACCTGTTTGAAATGACACGATTTCCAAATTTCTGAAATTAGTGGTGTGAGGCCTAGCCCCATCCTGTTGAAACCATTGATGTCGAAGCGGTATACGCCTCCTTCGCAGCTCGGGGATGAAGAAGGTTTCCAACATGTTAAGGTAGGCCTGTGACGTCATGGTGCCCTCAAAAAAGAATGGACCAATGATGCCTCTTTTGGAAATCGCGCACCAAGCCATAACCTTTCTTGGATGAAGAGGTGACTTATGGATCTCATGAGGGTGCTGGGAACCGCAAAAACGAACTTTGTGTTTATTAACGTCACCTGACAGATGGAAGAAGGCCTCATCTGAACCCCACAGGTTGTCCACAATGTCCTGATTGGCTTCCATTTCTGCTCCAAACTCCATCGTAAATTGTCGTCGCTTCTGTCTTCCAGTGTCTGTTAACTCCTGATGAACATGGATCTTACACGGGAACAGGTGTAAATCCTTTCTCAAAATTCGCCACGTCGTGGTATACAACAGCCCTTCTTCAATGGATAGGCGGCGAACAGATTTTTTGGTAGGGGAATCGACCAACCTTGTGCGAACATTTTCGACAACTTCGGTCGTTCGAACACGAGCTTTGCTTCCGCCTTTTTTCTTGCCTTTAACACATCCAGTGGCACGAAATTGCTTGACAAAATCCATGATTGCTTGCCTGCCTGGTGCGTCTCGACACTTATACTCCTTCCGGAACTTTCTTTGCACGGTTACAGGTGATTTTGTCTCGAAATACCATTCGATAACCTTGCATTTCTGCTCTGTTGATAACGCGGGCGCCATTTTACAACAATACGATTTTCATGCAGCGCCGTTGCAACAATACAAACTCCAACCATTTAGAAATTCGATATGGCGCTCATATTCTTTCAATTGTTTATCCCTAATGCACGTCATTCGAGTGAAATGGTCAGAAATTAACTGAATCACCCTGTATGTTGTGTAATGAGATGAAACAATGCACAGATAGGTTGATTAACAGATAGGATTTAATAACATACTTAAGATTAAATATACAAACGTGGCTTACACAAGCTAGGATGAAATTGAAAAGCGTTCATTATGGCTGCATGGCAACCAAGGGAAAAGTTAGGTGTGTCATCTGGTGGCAACACCATACATTACACACCTTCCCCCTTGGACGAGAGTACGTAATCTTTCAAGTAGGATGACGGTCGGCTTTGTCGTTGCGGTCGAGTCTGGGGTGCTGCTGTCGGGAGTGTTGTCACAGTTGCCGAATCGTTCTGAACTATTTGTGATTGTTCTTCGCATTTTTGAAGTGTTGATGAAGAAGACGTTTCATTATTCTGCGTTGAATTTGGAGTAAGTTCTTCATTAATAGGTGAGGTCACGCTATTTCGAGCGCGCATGTGATCCACGTGTCTTCGTGCGAAACTAGTGGGTGTTGCGATTTCATATGTAACTGGACCCAGTCTGCGATGAACAATGATTGTAATCCATGCTGATTCTTTTCTACTTTGACATATGAAAACAGTAGCACCAGATGAAAATTGGCAGGCGGGAGTAGCTGATTGTCTAGTATCACATTCAATGTTGTCTGAATGCATCAAATCTAAGCATTAACGTAGACGGCGTTTAAATAAAAGTGTAGCTGGGCTTAGCCCTGTAGATGAATGACGGATAATATGTTGTGACAATAAGTATCTTGATAAGTGTTTTTTCCAGTTGCCGGTGATAAACTTTCTTTCATGGTAGGTAATGATTTTTCTATCGAAAAATAAAAGGAAAAATTCTGCGACCTGGATTCGAACCAGGAACCTCGACTGTCATGGCCAACGCCTCTACCAACTGGGCTACCGCAGACACCTGGACAGCCATGCTGTCACAAGGTGTCTTAAAGACAACCAAGTTGTCATGGTTGAAAGCCCAATGGGAGGGCTTTAACTGTGAGTTCATCAAACTTTCTGATGGTTGGTTAGGAGAAATTCTCGATCTGTAAGCCAGGTAATCAAACTACCGTAATTTACGCTAATAACGCCGCACCGATAAAAACGTATCATTTTAGAAAAAAAACAGTAGTTACGCCGCACCCCCTCCCCCTTTATGATAGACAAGTAAAACGAATTGGCTTAATTTAAGAGAAACCTTCAAAATCGGAATGAAAAACAAAAGTCAAACATTCTTCATTATTTTCTTTATTTTCATCATTATCGTCAGCAATAGTTTTGTATGGTTAACAAGCAGCTCTGATGTACAATCATGACAACAACGATTTCAGAAACCTGATACTGCTTCGATGTGATGCAGTTATATTCCGTCCTGATGAAAATCAAACGAAATTAGCTACATAACAATACCTTAATTTTCCTGTATACAGGGTGAATACGAAAGTTTAAATCCCCCTTTTATTTTTTGAACCGAAGCACATATGGCAATTTTGATGAATCCAATGACTAGGGATTTGTGGGTGGCCTATCTCATGGTGCACTTTTCATCATCCCAAATACGTAAATTAGGACATATTCAAAATTTATCTCAAAAACCATAAGGGATAGAGAAAAAAAACCCATTTGCAAACTTGTTCAGCATAAAAAAACAAACAAAACAAAAAAAAATCATCCAAATCGGACCAACCAATCACCCACAATCACGTGGTGAACTGTTTGTAGCTTACAAACAGTCACACGGCACAAGGAAAACTGAATGTTGATATTTCCACCATGTAAAGCATGCAAATCAAAAAATTTACATGAATTACCATACTCACATTCACTTTCATGCAGAAAAGCAAATAAAAGGCATGTTTCAGCACACAGAAGACAGAACAATTCCAGAATGGCAAGCTATTGTCATTGTCACCAGGAGTTACTGCTATTGGATTATGTTGCTAGGGCCGCCTGCAACTGGTTACTTACCTGCCTGGATGACAATCCAAACTTCATTCATGAGGTGTTGTGGACAGATGAAGCCCAGTTCAACAGGGATGGAGTTATCAACAGGCACAACCATCATCACCGGGCAGACGAAAACCCACGATGACTGCGAGAAGCAACTCATCAAGTGAACTGGAGAATCAATGTGTGGTGTGGATTGTACAATGACACTGTAGTTGGACCGTATTTTTACGATGGAACACTGACTGCAGAACGCTACCAGGCTGAAATTCTCAACGTGGTAGTAACAGACTTCATTGACTATTTGTCATTGGCCTCGTATCAGCGCACGTGGTTTCAGCATGATGGAGCTCCTCCAAATTACGGGTTGGTCGTTCGCGAGCGTCTAAGTGAGATGTTTGGAGGACCAGTTCGTTGGCCACCCCGCTCCCCTGATTTTACACCACCTGACTTTTTCTTGTGGGGATAATTGAAGGACAAGGTTTATGCTACGCAGCCCACCTCACTGAAAGACCTGGTTCAACGAATCCAGGAAGCGTGCCGAGGAGTGACACCAGCCATGCTTGCCGATGTTTTGGCGTCAGTTAGGTTCCGTGCCCATTTGTGTTATAGTGCCCACGGTCGTCACATCGAGCATTTTGTTGATTAACTTTTTTTTTAAACTGTTTGAAGTAACTTGTTTGTGCAGTGTGACTGTTGTAAGCTACAAACAGTTCACCACGTGATTGTGGGTGATTGATTGGTCCGATATGGATGATTTTTTTTGTTTGGTTTTGTTTGTTTCTTTATGCTGAACAAGTTTGCAATTGGGTTTTTTTCTCTATCCCTTACGGTTTTTGAGATAAATTTTAAATGTGTCCAAATTTGCTTATTTGGGATGATGAAAAGTGCATCATGGGATAGGCCCCCACAACTTCCTATTCATTGGATTCATCAAAATTGACATATCTGCTTCGGTTCAAAAAATAAAAGGGGGGTTCAGACTTTTGTACTCACCCTGTATACAATGTACAGTTAATTATTTATTACATTTATTCACTTTTTATTTCAACTTCCCGTCGCCACTTTATCACATCGAAACAAAGTTGCCCTTCATGGATTGAGAAGTTACATTCGTATTTTTTTTTTGGGCGCCGGAAATTCAAATGAAAAGTCTTATAATGAACTTCAAACGAAATTAGCGTATAATATACATCACAGAAGTTTAATTACCCTGTATTTACAATGTATAGTTCATTATATATTACAATATTTCACTTTTCATCTGAATTTCCCGTCAGCAATAAAATACGAATGTAACTTTTCAAATATAAAGGCCAACAACATTGTTTTCGATGCGATAAAGGGTGCTTCTAAAAACTCTCGAGCGCTCATTTTCAATCACGTGATCGTTTACCCCTGATCGCGCCCGCTCTATTCACCCACTCATGAAATTTTTTGACAGCGCCAAGGGCAACGAGATAACAGCCCGATCAGTAAATAAGATGTAACCGCCACAGAAACTCGTTACGCTTTCAAACTTTCTGTTTTAAGCGTAATTATTTATTTTTATTGTCCATTATTATAATCTGATGGAGATTTATTAGATTTCAATGCATTTATTCTTTTATGACAATAAATACGAGAGTGTTAAAAAATCTACGTACGAGAGTGCACGTACGATAAAACGAAACTTTAAAGAAAATTCGAAACCTAAGAGAAAAATTAAAAAATTAAAATATATAAAACAATCTTCGCTTTTATCTTCAGCTCCTTCGCCCCTACCGTGTATCTTGACCTGTTCTGTGCCTTCAGATTCATTACAAAACTATAAACCGCATTGGAAACGGACTTCGAGGTGGGATATGCTTTCATTGTCGGCCATTATTGCGAAAGTTATGAAAACGAAAGTAATGAAAGTGAGCGAGGCAACGCGAAGTGATCACGATGGAAATAAGATCACTTTGATCCTGAGCGTTCCCAACACGACGATGAGATCGGGGAGTTTTTAGAGGCGCCAGTGACGAGCGCTCTGTCATTTTTAGATGCAGTGCTCGCGTTGATCATGAACGCTTACGCTCGATCGCGACTGGAGAGAGTTTTTAGAAGCAGCCTTGGTAAACAAAAAAAAAAAAAAAGACAATCGGGACAAAATTGTATAATTGTATATGACTTTAATTTTATATATGTGAAAAATTTTATTTTAAAACAAATTTTAAATAAAAGTCGTCAGAAACGATTTAATTACACACGCAATATGTAACTTCTCCCAAGGAAAAAGACCACGAATCCGGAATGCTCGGGACCAGAAGCCTCCCGGATTCGTGGTCCCCCACTGTATTTGAGAAGTTACATTCGTATTTTATTGGCGACGGGAAATCCAAATGAAAAGTGAATTAATGTAATATATATTGAACTATACATTGAAAATACAGGGTAATTAAAGTTATGTGATGTATATTATACGCTAATTTCGTTTGAAGTTTATTATACGACTTTTCATTTGAATTTCCGGCGCCAAAAAAAATACGAATGTAACTTCTCCAATCCATGAAGGGCAACTTTGTTTCGATGTGATAAAGTGGCGACGGGAAGTTCAAATGAAAAGTGAATAAATGTAATAAATAATGAACTGTACATTGTATATACAGGAAAATTAAGGTACTGTAATGTATATTATGCGCTAATTTCGTTTGATTTTCATCAGGACGGAATGCAACTGCAAACTGCAACACATCGAAGCAGTATCAGTTTTCTCAAATCGTTGTTGTCATGCTGCTAGGAAAAAAAAAACAAAAAACGGTAGTTACGCAGGGCCGTAGCCAGCAATAAATAAAGGGGGGGTTCTTTTTTCCCATATTCGTGGACTTTTTATATATTAACTAATCAAACTTTCATAAAAACTCTTATTTTCTTTTATTTCATTTCATAAGTGGTTAATAGTATTTTAACAATGATACTTTTTGTCCATACATTTTTAATGATGAATTTGTTCAACTTACATAAATAATAACCACATATAGTGTACATCATATTACATTTAAGGCAAATTATGCGCCTGAATAAGAATTTTCACCTGTAAAAAGGCATCTTCAACTGGCCGAAAGTGTGCCACGTGTATGTGATGAGTGTAGGACATTTACCACACCGGACATTTAGCACACCGGACATTTACCACCGGACAATTGCCACACCGGACAATTACCACACTGGACATTTACCACACCTAACTACTTCAGTATCGTTCTTGTTCAGAGAAATTCTTGTAATTAATAACTAT
>JAHWFO010029798.1:550175-583466 GCA_023313115.1 Rhysida immarginata
AAAAAATTTTTATTATAATTATTAATTTTTTTACATATTGCCTGACTCAAAAATTTTTTTTCTCTGAAATTGACTTAAAAACTCATGATTCGATAAGATATCTTGAAATTTTGAAGGGGAAAAAAAAATCCGTCTTTATATACAGTGCGTCCAGAAAAAATAGACTCAACCCTGAAATTTGCATAATTTGTAAACAGAAGCAGAAATAAGTTAATTATGATTTAGAAACGAGTTCTAAATATGTTAATAATTATTTTTAACAATTGTCTAAGAATACTGTACGTAAAACCGTTTATTCCAAATATATTTTCCAAAAGTTTTGTCATCACGTGTCCATTAATTATAAACTCACAGTACGCCATTATGAATTCTGTATGTGAAACTTGCCAATTTGAACGATACAAGTAGTAAATCATTACTGTTAGAGTTATTTGTGACTAAAAATCTACAAATTGCATGGTTAAATAGTGACAATTACAATGGGAAGGTGTGCATCTTTAACAGACTTTGAAAAGGGACAAATTGATGCTTTGCATAAGCAGGGATTATCTACGAGAGAGATTGCAAGTCAAATAAAGCGTTCTCAAACAGTTGTGCAACACTACATTGCTCAGGGAAAAAAATATGGGACCAAAAAGAGCTCACGACGTCCAAAAAAACTGACATCACGTCAAAAACGGCAGATTATCAAAGAAATCTCAGAGAATAAAACATCCTACAGGAAACTGGCAAAGAATCCAACAATACAGGTATCGAAATCAACTATCAGAAATGTTGTGAAATCTATCAAGCACTTGAAGCACAAGAAGCGAAAGGGTGCACCAAGATTAACTGATGCTCACAAGAAGAAGAGACAGGATTGGGCAAAGGAACGGATGAGCTGGGTATCTGAATGGAGACGAATAATATTCAGTGACGAGAAAAAATTAAACTTGGACGGCCCAGATGGGTGGCAGTACTATTGGTCTGATCTTCAGAAGGAAGAGGAAATGTTCTCAAAAAGGCAGTGTGGTGGAGGCAGTGTAATGATCTGGGCTGCATTCAGTTGGAGTGGAAAGACACCAGTGGCGTCCGTTAATGGCAGAATGAATGCTATTGGTTACCAAAAAATGTTGTCAGAGACACTTCTTCCGTATGCAGAAGGCATAACAGGATCTCCATGGCAGTTTCAACAAGACACTGCTCCTATACACTCTGCCAAAACAACTAAAACGTGGTTTTCCGATAATGGAGTTGATGTCTTACCGTGGCCAGCACTCTCCCCTGAGCTAAATCCCATCGAAAATGTGTGGGGAGTTCTGGCCAGAAAGGTTTATGAGAACAGAAAATCATATGCCACAATTCAAGAACTGAAAGATGCAATTATCCGGGGTTGGGAAGAAATTGGGGACCAATATTTGAGGAAACTACTTTCTTCAATGCCCAATCGCATTTATGAAGTTCTTGTTAATAAAGGTGGCCACATCAATTATTAAAACACATCATTTCTTGACCTGAGTCTATAATTAATGGACACAAAAATTTCCTTCCATTTGTTGTGTTTTTTTCCTCATGTAAATTTCATATAAGTATAAAGAAATAAATGTGAAAAATATTCCTATACATTGTAAACATTAATTTTATTTTGTGAAACCCAAATGATTTCGTTCTGTTTATTGGATAGACTATTGCTTAGGGGTGAGTCTATTTTTTCTGGACGCACTGTATGTGATCAATTTTGTGCAGCTAATTCCTCCAGAAATAGTACGGGTAATACATATTTAACACGCTTTAATATACCTTCATAATAAGTTAAGCCTTTTAATAATTTTTTTTTCTAAAAATGAACAAATGACTGTAGCATTCATGCAGGCGATAAACTTATTCAAACAGTCAATAAATTCGACTTGTACGGATTCCTCTCATTGAGACGAATAATATTTGTAAATAAATTATATGTTCTGAATAACTATTTTTCAGTATACTTTAAATATCAAAGTTTTTTTTATGAACTTTAATTGTTTTCATTTTTTTTTCTTTTTAATGTGGGAAGCCTGTGCAAATTTAATTAATTTTATTTCTGGGGTGAATGAAATATTGTAAATTAATTGAATTATGCGTTAAATTAAAATGTTTGTTTATTTAGTTGCATTTTATTACTGGTGACATCTTGCATTTAAGGCATATGAACGGCATCTTGTTAGAACAAGTGAGGAAGTGGGTAGCAGGGGGAAGAGTGAGATGAAAGAACCTTGACCGCTCTGCCCTTGAGTTGGCAGCTGTCACCTCTTCTTCCTATGGTTGAGATAGGGGAGGATACAGTTGACGCGCGGGCAGTTCATGTTGAATCGGCTGCTTTCTTGAACACAATGGGTGGTGTCAACGAATGATTCTTGAACCAGTCGTTGACAGCGTCACACAGGAAGTTGAGATTCTTGAACACGGCCAATGTTACTATCTACAGTATTGGTATCATTTAGTGCAACAGAGCCATATCCAGGATTTGGGAGGGAGGGGGCGCGGGAGCCCACCCAATTCTGTAGCCGGGGCCCCCCCCGGCCCCCCCCCCAAGCAACAGAATTAATTGGCAAGGAGCAAAATAATGGAGCAAGACATAGTAAGAAGGCAATATATAATTTTCCACACCCTATGTTACTGAGATACATAAAAACTTGATATCTGGAAGGTACATTAATATTGAAATACTTTTCAATTTCATGTGTTTGCCTTTTCTGATAAAAAGAAATATGAAATCTTGCATGGTGAAATCATGCTAGAGATACAGGTATTGGACATTGAAACTGAAACACCTTCGCAATAGCACTGGATACCCCCAGGGCTGAATAGAACCTTCTGCTAGGTAATTAATCGTATGCATATCAATGAATCACGTGTCAGAGGTCTTGGTAGTCACTCCAGTAGAAAAGTTTGATAGTAAGCTTCAAATTGTCTGTGCAGAGCGCTATAATGGGAGACATATCCGACTTCAAAAGAGGGCAGATTGTTGGGGCGCGTCTAGCAGGTGCATCTGTGTCCAAAACTGCCACACTTTGTGATGTCTCACGTGCTACAGTATCCAGGGTGATGTGTGTATATGAACAGGAAGGACGAACAATGTCCAGGAGGAGCAACTGCAGGGGAAAACGGAAGTTATCGGAAAGAGACGTCAGGACATTGACCAGGATTGTTGCACGAAAGCGGAAAACCACCGCAGCAGAAATCACCGCAGAAATGAATACACACCTCCAGGAACCTGTGTGCACGAAGACAATCCGTCGTTACCTGCATAAATCCAACATCCATGGCAGGGTTGCTATACCGAAGCCTTTCATCAGTAGTACAAATGCCTCCAAGCGGGTTCAGTGGTGCCGGACGCATAAAACCTGGACGTTGGATGACCTCAAACGCGTCATATTCTCGGACGAGTCCAGCTACACTGTCTTCCAAACAACAGGGAGGGTATTCGTCTGGAGGAGCCCCTCTGATGCCTACAACCCAGACTGCTTGGCACCCACAGTCAAACACCGAGGTGGATCAGTAATGGGTGGATCAGTAATGGTTTGGGGTGCAAACTGTGCAGGACCTCTACCGATCCTTCCCAAGACGTGTTACTGCTGTGCTGGCTGCCCACGGTGCCCCAACACCTTATTAAATAAAGATTTTGGATTTCTACCAGGTGTTTCAGTTTCAATGTCCAATACCTGTATGTCAAAGCATAAAAACGTAATAAGATCGATAAAGCTTACTGTATAACACTGGTGAACACTGAATATTTTTCCTGAAATTTAATATGTATTCTAAGGTATATCTAAGGCACTGATTACAAAGAAAATATTAGTTTAATTGTTATCAGCTTTACTTTTTTATTTATATGAAATTAAAATTTTCTCCAAAAATGCCAATTCTCCAATCTTTTCTAAGTTTCTTTGTTATTAAATGCTATGAAATGTCCTTTTATACAATTTTCTTGAATCAACGGCTTCAGGTTGAACTCTTTGTAAATTCCAACAGTAAATCGTCCATCATATGATAATGCTCCTCCATTGTATGTATATCTTGGTGAAATCTTTTACCCTGTTCTTCACTGAAATCACCAAGATACTCTGGGAATCAATCTTGTCATGTCGATGATCAACAAGTCAACTGCTGTCGCGCATGACGATCATAATTGTTGTCACGTCTTATGTGTTGTCATTGTTTCCCATTGTTATCATTCTTTCCCACTGTTTATCGTTCCTTGCGATGTCCAAGATCTATCTGCAATCTCAGTTTTGATGTTCGAATGGGAGCTCCCACATCACGCTTTCCACAGGTAATTTACCGTAGCGTATAAGTAGAATACGATCGCTCCCCAACTTCACCATGCCCATACATAACAAAATTTGGTGTCAGAAGTGGGATAATTCAAAAAGAACGCCAATCTGATAACCAATTTGTGGGATAAATCGAAAAGATGCCAATTTGATAATCGATCTGTGGGATAAATCAAAAAGAAGCCAACCTGATCATAAATCTGTGAAAAAAGAAGAGAACGCCATTCTCAACACAGATCCCAGGCAGAACCCCGTGAAGAAAATACAGATATTTAGTGCAAACAAGAGACTTTACTCACCGATCAAGACAAAAAAAAGAAACAAAACAACATGGCCTTACCTCCTGAGTTGATGCAGGAATTGTCGAAGATGATCGCCTCTGTGTTACACGTCGTTACAGATACGGCAGTAGCACAGCTGGCGACGACGCCTCCACCTCCTGGTGCGGAGCGAACTCCAGGAACTCTAAGGGGGCGCCCCCCCCCATTTACGATGCTGCCATATCAAATGGACGACTAGACATCCGTCGAAAAATATTTCAAACAGTCTGAGTGGGCCCTCCAGTTCAAATATTCCCGATGCGCAATATGCCGCGTACGCTCGTGTTCATATGGGGGCAGAGTTAAACGGCATACTAGAGATCCCCGCCAGCCCTAAAGAGCCTGAAACCATCCCATATGGAGAACTAAAATCTATTCTGACGAACCATTTCGACAGGCCAAAAAATAAATACATTGAGAGCGGAAAGGTCAGGACTGTTATTCAAAATCTCGACGAATCCTTAGCACAATACGCACTTCGTGTACGGAAGAGCGCCACCCAGTGCCAGTATAGGGATTTCCTGGACAGAATGCTCATCAAGCGCGATGAATGGCTTCTGTGGCTTGCCAAGCAGCCGGATGAGTTTGACAAGGCCTACACCATCGTGCAAAGCCTTGAAGCCACATGGGCCATTGCAAAAGTGGTGAGCCTCCCAATAGAGAGGAACAAACTTGGCTATGAGACACCACCCACGAAAACGAATCATCGTGAAAGAAATCGGCAAAAGAAGCCTCCAAGCCGACAAGCTAACCCAAGCAATGAACGTCACAAATCCACAACCAGTCACAACTCATCCTATGGGAACAAGACGGTGCCAAAGAAACCGTGGCTGATGTGGCGGTCATCACTGGGCTGATACCTGCCGTTTCAGGACTACAACCTGCTACTCCTGCCAAATGACTGGGCATATCGCCAAAGCTTTTCGATCCAAGACAAAAGGTATGCGTCGCTCATCACCCAATGAAGTACCAGTACCAGTGGATCGGATCCACACACTAAATAAGTTACATGGAACCTTGGACCAAGAAGCCACCCACCCTAACCTGATCGATGTCCAAATCGACGGGAGGACCCTGCAGATGGAAGTTCACACGGGAGCATCCTGTGGCATTATTGGTGTCACCCAACTGTGAAAAGTGAAGCTCCAAATCCATCGGCAGTTTACAAGTTACACCGGTCATCAAGTGCGATGCCTAGGCAAAACTAGAGTCCAGGTTATTATCGGAAACGCCATCCAAAGAATGGACCTCTATGTGGTTGAGGGAAACTCTACAGGACTTATGGGCCGCGACTAGATTTCCAGATTCGTGCATGAAATCGAATTCGACAAGTTGTTCACACCCATCCAAGCCACCCAGGAGACCAAAAGCCAGAGACTGCTCATCGAGGAGCAGCAATCCCGAATGGACGGCTGATTAGAGAATACAATCATATATTCCAGATCATGGCAAGAAAGCTGAAGGCACCGCCAGCAACTGTCCATCGCGTGCCCGTATTTGCCATAGCAAGAGATGTTCCCCTTGCGCAACAGGAGGAGTATGCGAGAGCCATCGATGAAAAGATCAAATCCGGCTTCTACGAGAAGGTAGACTACTCCGAATGGGCATCGCCGACCCATGTGGTGGTGAAAAAGAATGGAGCATTGCACATCACGGGCAACTATAAACCTACAGTGAACAAACAAATGATTGTGGATGAACCCCCGATTCCCAAAATAGAGGACATTTTCAACAAAAGGAGAGGGACAGCATGGTTTGCTTACCTGGACATCATAGATGCCAAATTTAACACTGAACACGCCGACACATGGACTGGTCAGACCAACCACGGCCATCTACAGTGCCGCCAACATCCCAGCACTATGGCAGAACGTCATCAACTTCTTCAACGACATCATCGTGTTCGCCCTGACTTTTGATGGACTCATTGGAGCGTTGCGCCAAACACTGCATCGATTGAAAACATACGGCTTCCACCTGAACAGAAAAAAATATATGTTCACGACCACCTCATTGACCTGCTTGGGATACCAATTGATAGAGATGGACTGCACAAATCCAACGAGCAAGTAGCAGCCATACAAAAGGCCCCAAAACAGACGTCGTCTGAGAACTCCAACTCTTCCTGGGAGAGGCGGCCTATTACAACGTATTCATATCCAATTTATCGCATAGGGCAAAACCACTACGAGACATGCTGGCCCAAGACATATTCATGTGGACGCAAGAAGCACACAAAGCATATGAGGAATTGAAAGCCACCCCCATATCGCCACAGGTCCTCATTTAATATGACCCCTCTCTACCTCTAATTCTCGCCACAGATGCCAGCAACTACGGACTGGGAGCCGTGATGAGCCACCGTCTGGCCAACGGTTTTGAGACCCATAGCGTACGCCAGCCGGTCCCTCTCCAAAACAGAAAGAAATTATCCCTAAATCGACAAGGAAGCCCTGGCCATAGTATGGATCGTCAAAAAGTATTTTAAATATCAGTACACAAGGAAATTTGAATTGGTCACCGACCATAAACCATTGACGCAGATTTTCCACCCTCATAAATCTCTCCCGACCCTGTTTATCAGCCACATGGCTAATTATGCAGAATATCTGAGCAATTTCAATTCCTCCATCATCTATAAGCCGATCAAAGAGCATAGCAATGCGGACTATTGCTCGCGAGTAACATCGATCAACAGGGTAGAAGAGGAGGAGGAAGATGGATTTGACCAATTCTCTATCCACCAAATGAACCAGTTGCCCATCAGACCGGATGAGATCACAAAAGCCACCAGAAGCGACCCAAGATTGGGCCGGATCGTCCAGGAGCTAGGACAAGGCCGTGACCTAGCCCGCTCCGGTTTCAAGTCACCTGAAGACAGATACACAACGAGCGCTGGTTGCCTGATTTACGAACATCGAGTAGTTATACCACCCACACTATAGCAACAATTGCTGTATGACTTCCACACCGGCCATCTAGGAATGGGCAAGGTGAAAGGCCTCGCCTGCTCGTTTGTGTACTGGCCCAGCATCGACGCCGACATCAAGCACACTGTCAAATCGTGTCTCGATTGTGCGACGTTTTCCAGCGCGCCACCCCAATATCGAGTCCATCATCGGGAGTACCCCAAAGGCCCTTGGGAGAGGATTCATCTGGACTACGCCGGACCAGTATCAGGCAAAATGCTTCTCATCGTAGTAGATGAGTACTGTAAATGGGTGGAGGTAAAAATAACCACGCCGACGACTGCAACAGCCACCATCGACATCCTAGATGAACTGTTCACCAGGTATGGGATACCGACCACGGTAGTCTCGGACAATGGTCCCCAGTTTGTCGCCGACGAATTTACATCCTACCTCAAAGTGCGAGGAGTCAAATTTCTCAAGTGCACAGCACCCAACCACCCTTCCATGAACGGACAAGCTGAACGATACGTTCAAACTGTAAAAAATGCCTTAAAAGCCATGGGCACCATCCCAACTAATATCCATCGCAAGTTAATACATTTTTGGAACAATACCGGAGAGCACTACATGCCACAACGGAGGAGTCCCCGGCGAAGCTCTTCCTAGATGGGAATTGTATACTCGCCTGGATATGATGCGGCCGGAAGACGTCATCCAGCGGGTGCAAGAGAGGCAGCAAGCCTCGTTCACGCCTAAATTCAGATCTCTGCAGGAGGGGCAAGCGGTGTTTGTACATCTGGGAAGACCCTTGCAGAAAAGATGGCTACCAGGTGTTGTCATCTGTCGCCCAGGAGTGGTGGTTGATAATAAGACTTCGAAACGGCACATCGACCAGCTCAAGCCACGTGACTCGAAGCCTCCCAGTGCGCTATGCAGTGACGAAGCGGAGAAACGTAGAAGTCCTCTTCGGGTGCGTTTTACGTAGAGCACTCCCCAAGCAGCGACTCACGCACCTGTTGAGGATATTCCAGTGACGACCGACGATGAACTTTTAATCTCGTCACCAATCCCATGCCAAACAGAAGACGTTCCTCTGCCTGACCAGAATGACTCCGTCGATCGGATCGAACCCCATCAGCCAGATGCGGGAAGTGGCGAACCACCAGCTCACCTATCCGATGGCACCGCTCGCCGTCGAGACCGACCGAGGAGGGACCCAATCGTCCTCCGACGCTTGGGTCGCAATCGACAACCACCCCAGCGGTATTCCCCCTAGCTTTGTGCGACGGGAGGAAATGTCATGCCGGCGATCAACAAGTCAATTGTTGTCGCGCACAACGATCGTAATTGTTGTGATGTCTTGTTATCGTTCTTTCCCATTGTTTATCGTTCCTTGCAATGTCAAAGATGTTGACTGTTCATCCGGATTCCAATACTGATGGATGTCATTTATCCTTTGTCTGCAATCTCAGTTTCGATGTTCAAATGGGAGCCCCCACGTCACGCTTTCCACAGGTAATTTACCGTAGCATATAAGTAGAATACGATCGCTTCCCCCACTTCACCAGGCCCATACATAACAAAATTTGGTGTCAGAAGTGGGATAATTCAAAAAGAACACCAATCTGATAGGCAATTTGTGGGATAAATCGTAGGGCACTATTGTATTGCTTACTAACACATCGAATAAATAAAATAAATAAATAAATAAAAAATAAATTTGTGGGATAAATTGAAAAGACGCCAATCTGAGAGTAAATCTATGGGATAAATCGATAACAATGGGAAACAATGACAACACATAAGACGTCACAACAATTATGATCATCGTGCGCAACAACAATTGTCTTGTTGATCGCCGACACGACAAATCTAAATGAGAGTGCAAAGAATGAAGCTTAATTCTCATGCTGCAGCCCAGATCTTTCAAGTTGGACATCATACACTCAATTAAGAACGCTTTGGATTCATTTCGTCAATCATGCCAATAACGATGGCAACCCCTCTGGACCGTCCAGGTTACACTTTATCTCATCACTGAAAAGCATACCAATCGCGCGTCCCTCCACGATGTTATGTTGACGTGCTTGAATAGGCTCAGATATCAACGGTGATTAATGTACCATTTTAACCTGGTTCACTGTTGGGATTGCTCTTAAAAGCCTGTGGATTGTGCCTTAAAATATTTTCAGGGTAGAAATGCTGATGTGCAAATGGCAACTCAACAGCGTCTTTCTCTGTGATAAATTTCGAGATAATTGTTAATCTCCAAAACAAACGATTTCCAAGCTTAGACTCTAGTTCATTAATTGAATTCACAAAGCTTGTTTGGGTCTTTTACAAGTTTCTATTTTGTGATCCATCAAAAATATCCGCTTTCAATTTTTCTGTGCTTAATCCTGAAAACATGAGTGAAAGAAATGCAAAACATTCACAGTTTTTGTCAAGGGCTTTTACAAACAGTTTTATATGTAGTGGTGGCAATATAATGCAATCTCGATTTACCACAGGCAAATTGATAATATTTTTTGTACCAACCATCAGTTTCTCTTTTATTGGCCACACTTTTTGAGACTTAAAAATATTCAAAACTAATGTTATTACTGATATCAGCATATTCGAATAACCCTAAAACTGCAAAATATATGGGGAAAAAGTTAAAAAAAATATTTTGTTGTTGACCATGTAATCTATTAATATTTTAAAGTTTATTATGTAAATGGATAAATAAAAAAGTAGTTAAAAAGTAATTGTAAAAGTAGTTAACTTTTTTTGTAGTAGTTAAGCATGTAGTTATAATTATTTTATTAAAAGAGTTATTGCAAAGTAATTGTAATTACTAATTTTTAAAATAGTTAGCAGTTGTAGTTAAACTATCTTTAAAGTAATTAGTGCCCATCACTGCTTCAATCCACTTGGAATATGAGTCAACTAAAACAAAACACATTTGTCCCTGAAAAGGACCTGCATAGTCAATGTGCAGAGGACTCCAAGGAATTGATGTACGTTCCCATGGGTGAACTGGAGCTTGTGGAGAGTTATGCCGGGTAAGCTGACAATTGGAGCAATTGTTGACAATGGTTTCTATGTTTTAATTCATAGATGGCCACCACATGTATGTTCGGGCAAGGGCCTTCATTTTTAAAATGCCTGGATGAGCTAAGTGTAACTTATTTAATATATTAGTACGAAGAGTTGGTGGAATGATTACTCTACATCCCCATAATAAATAATTTTTATGGACTGAGAGTTCAGTGAAACGAATAGCATAGGGTTTTAGTTCACTTGATTCATTTGATATAGGCAAACCTGTTAGAACATGATGTTTAACCTTTTCCCAGCGAACCTGGCCTGATCAGGCCAGTAGTAGCTATCAGCCTGGTAGCTATGTCAGTTCCATATATACATTACAAAATTTAAATGCATATAACTGAAATTCTATTAGATAAATTGCTCATTTTTTTTTACTTTTCTTCAGATGCACTTTATTACTAGTATATCCCATCAAATTTTAAAATTAAATGATAAAATATAATAAAAAAATGATTTTCCACAGGTGTTGTCAAAGGAGGGGGGGAGGGTGAAATCATGACTATAAAAAATGCTTATAATTTATTTTCTATTATCGATAAAAACTTCAAACTGCATTTGTTGAATTCTTGAAAGCTTCATAATTAATTGCAAATAAATTATATACCCCAAATTTATTAATAATAATCAATAATATTCGAAATTTTAGAAAGCTTGTGTATCTGGAATGGAGAAACTTAGCAACATCTAAAATTACGAATTAATTAAAAAAATTCCAGGGCACAGTTGAATCATTTAATGATTGAATTATATTAAAATGATTCCTTTTATTTATGTTTCAATTTTTTTTTTCATAAATTATATTTTATTCATAAGTTATTTCACAAAAATTAAAACCATTGCTATGGAGATCATTTCTTGATTTTTTCCCTATCAGAATACAAGGAAGTTAGATAAGGGCTGGCTTTATCAAAGGGCTGGCTGAGAAAGAGATTAAAATCCTATTACAGTAGAACCTCGTTTTTACGAACTCACATTTTACAAAATTCCGGATTTTACGAAGTAATTCTGAAATCCTGACCCCCTCCTGTTAATTTCCATATAATAAACTTTAAGTTTTACGAAGTGTTTTTACAACGAAATTCGGATTTTACGAAGTTAAAAGTTGTAATTGGTAATAAAATATTTTACTAAAAAAGTGAAAATTTTTTGTGTAAGCGGCCTGGTTGCTTTTTCATCTGGCCTATGTTATCGCCGTCGTGATCGATGATTAACTGGATTAGTTTCCGCTGTCGCCAACAGAGGGCGCCATAAGTAATGCAAACTAGAGAGCCTAGAAAGAGGAAGTGCTTCCTCTTTCTAGGCTCTCTATGCAAACGAAAGTGAAAGTGAACTTGCAGTCTCACCTGAAGATGATGATAGCGAATTTGAAGGATTTGAAGAGTGGGAAATCCTGAAAAGTAAGCTGAATTTTCAATCAAAATTCTCCGAGTGTTAATATTGATACAGAAGTTTTAACTCCTCTGACGTTAAATGATAACGAAATTTGCAATCTTATCAAATATGGCGGCGAAGAAGAACGTGAAGATGACAATGATGAGAAATTGGAAAATACGACATTCAAAGCAACATCCTCACAAATTAAAAGCTTATTAGACTCTCTAAAAAACCATCTGTATGCAACTAATTAATGTACCAGACGATATTTTTGACAGTTTTTTGAATTTTCAAACTACTTAAATAATGATATAACTTCAAATATGCATCAGACAACAATTCTTAAATATTTTCAAAACTCGAATACTTAATCAGTGTATAAGCCTATTTGTATTAAAAATACTGCCTACTAAAAATTCAGTGCCTATTTACGGGTGTTTTTTTTTGGGGGGGGGTGTTTTTTACGAAGTTCGGATTTTACGAATAAATATTATTGGTCCCCTGAAATTCGTAAAAATGAGGTTCTGCTGTATGTGATTTTCTAGCTATTGTCATGCACGTATGACCCATTTAACAACAAATTACATATATCTTCTATTAAAAAAAAAAAAAAGTAAAAATATTCAGTTATATAAAAAATCGTTAAAAAAACAAAAGAAATACAGATATTAAAAATTTTTTTGCATTATTTAGAAGAGATTTCTCTCTAAATTTTGGCTATTTTCAAATTCGAAATTATTACATTTGTAATTTTTTAAAAAAGGATTAAAACCAAGTACGAGGGTTGTACCAAAAGTAAGGTTCCCATATTTTTTACAAGTAGAAAACATTGTTTATTGTTATTAATTTATACATCGTTGAAAAGCTTACACTGTTGTCTATTTTTCAACATAGTCTCCATTTTTTTCGACACACGTTTGAAGACGGTGCTCCAGCTTTTGTATTCCTAAGTCGAAGAAGTCTCCCGCCAATCCGTTCTTTCAATTGTGCCGTGGGAAGCTTCAGGAATGCGTTCAACAAGTTCACGGACAGTGACCCTCCGATCTTTCAGCAGCTCACTGTTGATCTTCTGAGCAATCGAATCCGAAACCGGCGGTCTTCCACTCCGTTCTTCATCGTGAACTTCTGTGCGACCCTCAGCAAAAGCCCTGCACCATTTTCGGACGTGCTGAACGGACATGCACTTTTCACCATAAACCTCAGTCAGTTGCCGATGAATCTCCACGGGCGGTAACTTCCTTGCATGGAGAAACCGGATTACTGCTCGAATCTCGCACTTGGCGGGAGCGGCGATCAACACTTCCATCTCTGACGGCTGCCAAGCGAACACCGAGCGCCGTAGGAATCGCTCGAGAATGCGGGAACCACTGCGCACGGCACTGTTGTCGGATTTAGCCTAGCACCTTCCCTCGAGGCTGTAGCTCATTGGGAACCTTACTTTTGGTACAACCCTCGTATTTCAAATAGTAAATATTATTATACACTAGTAATAAAGCCCGTCATACGACGGTGCCACAACAGGTGAATCTGTAAATTCGGTTTCAATTATAAAATTTTGTCTGTGATACAGGACTGCCAATAGTAAATAAGTCGCTGTCAGTAAGAAAGCGAAGCTGAAAATATTTTTTTACTTTCAGTTTACAAACCTGCTTATCCGTTACGGTCGCGGGGGGGCAGAGCTCGAGATTTTCCGTAATACCCAATGGTAATACCCAAGCGACTCGAATCCAGATGCTCTATGTAATTTAGCCACCTACTTCTAAGCCGACTTCTTGGTCTCTTATGTGACCACCGACTTGGAAAATAGTAACTATCTAGGAAGACAGTTGCGGCATCCATACATGTGGCCATCCCGAAGGAACTGAGCCCTCTCAATGCGAAGAAGCAGCGGTTCAACACCTAAAGACTGCCTTACAGTGATGCTGGACACTATCCAGTAGGGAACACCTGCCAAACTTCCCAGGGTCTCATTTCGGCACTCTTTCGATCATTACCCAAGACCATAGATGAGAATGGGGACAAAGATGGATTTGAAAAATAGACGGCTTGGCTTTCTTTCCTAGCTCAAGTTTGCAGATCACCACAGTTCGCGTCAGACACAGCTTGCTTTTGATTTTATTCCAAAGCCCGGCGTACGACTGTTAAATTGATTTTAAAAAAAATGATCTGTGACAGAACTGTAATAATTCAAAGGACTGCGATAATTGACAGTATTGCCAATAGAACAAATTCGCTTTAAGTATGAAGGCGATACTAACACAATGTGTCCTGTTACAATGTGATAAAGTCACTACTGTCAATTTGACAGTTATAACCTAACACAAACACATCTCAACTGTTTATGTAAATCTTGCTCTTCAGTGAAAATGGCTCACCGATTTCTTTTTAACCTCTCTCATTGCTCAATTTCCTCGGCAGACTGCTGTGGAGGCTTATTGCACAACCACTATATTTTAAAACTAAAAAAATTAATTATACACATTTAATGAATATTATAAAATGAGAAAAAATAATGTTATTTGCTTTTGATTTTATTAGATTGGATTTTTTTTTGTATTATATGACTTTTCCTTTTTATTAATTTATTCAACTGAAAAATTATTACTATGCAAGTATAACGAATATCATAAAATGTAAAAAACTAAATGTTACCTAGTTGTGACTTGAATTGTTAATCAGTTTCGTAATTTACTTTGAATGTTATTATTTTTTATTAAAATATAAAAATAAGAATCGTATATATGTAATGAATTTCGTAATTTAGAATAGCTATTTGCTTTATTTGATTTATTTTTTTTTTTTTAGTATGCTATTTTTAAATATCAATAGATGTACATCATTAAATCTTTGACCATATATTTTTGAACCGTAGACTATGAAAAAGATAAGATTTCTTTAATAGTCATTTTCGTCGGCTGCGATTTTTGGATTTCAACAATCAGTATTTCTTCTTTTGTTGAAAACAATGAAGGTTGTATTGTTGCTCGTCACTATGGAAACGGGCACGGAGCAGGAGGATTTAGCATTTTATATACAAGATATTAATGTATTGTTTAAAAAAATATTACTTTTAATCGATCAAAAAAATTACTAATCAAAAGCAATTATATTCAAGATCACAAATATAAAATTTTAAAGCAAAATACCAGTTATTGAATTTTTAAAAAAATATTTTCTATCCCCATGTAAGAAGAATCATTTTCTCAAGAAAGTAGGTTGCTGCAAAAAGGTTAACTTGATTTGATGGTTGTTTGTAGTATGCTTTCGCTATATCCGTAGCAGTGATTGGGGATTCCTCGAATTCTTTGATAAATAAGATTTCTTTTTAAGATGGAGGATCAAAGTCTTTAGTTGGGAGCAGAAGGCGACTAAAAGCATCAGCATGAGAAATTTTTTCTGCAGGGCAGTATTCGAGCTTGAAATCGAATGCAGCTAAGATAACAGACCATCTCAGCATACACGGAGACATCATGGTGAGAGTAGGTTTATCTGTTGTAAATAGTCCTAAAAACGGTTTATGATCTGAACGTATAACAAATTTAGGTCCATATATGTAATGATGAAAATGTTTATCACTATGAATAATAGCTAATGCTTCACGATCAAATTGTGAATAATTGCGCTCTGCTTGTATTAAAGTATGAGATGAGAAAGCAGCTGGATTTTCTCTTCCAGAAGAATCAATTTGAGAGAGTACTGCACCAATTCTATATGGCGAAGCATCGCATATCAATATAATAGGTTTCGATGTGTCGAAAGGAATGAGTACCTTTTCTGATGTTAATATCGCTTTGAGTTTTGAAAAAGCATTCTCATGTGTACCAGTCCACTTCCATTGTATATCATTGTCTAACAGATGGTATAAAGGTTCTGCAATAGTTGCTCGATTTGGGATAAAACTATCATAGAAATTAGTAAGTCCAAGACAAGCTAGCAGTTCTGTCTTGTTCTTTGGGTTTGGAGCACTTTTGATTCCTTTGATTTTATTTTGAGAAGGGTAAAGTCCATTTTTGTCAATTGTATATCCTAGGAATTCTACTTTGTGGATGTTAAATATGCTTTTGAGTTTGTTGAGGCATAGACCTACCTTTGATAGGCATGACAGAACTTGGTGTATATGCTCTGCTAATTAGTTTTGTGTTGAAGCACAGACAAGAATGTCATCTAAGTTATGGTATGAAACCTGGAAGATTTGTCAGAAGATAATCCATAACACTTTAAGAAATACCTGGGGCGACACAAACACCAAATTGTAAACGTTTGATTTTGAAAGCTCCTCGATGAGTAATGATAGTTTGGGTCTCTGATGAATCTTCATCGACAGGTAGTTGAAGATAAGCCTGAGCTAGGTCTATTTTAGCAAAAACAGAACTAGGTGGTATAGATGTCAATAATTGTTGGACAGCCGGGATTGGATAAGGGTGATCCTGCACTGCCTTATTGATAGTTATTTTATAGTCACCACACAAACGAATCTCACCTGATGGCTTGATGATTGGAACCACAGGCGTTGTCCATTTAGGGTTGTCGATTGGTTCTATGGCTCCTTGTTCTAGAAGAGTATCGAGTGCTTTATCAATTCTTTGTCGTAAGCTCGTGTTTGAACATTTTCGACAACTTCAGCCGTTCAAACACGAGCTTCGCTCCTGCCTTTTTTCTTGCCTTTAACACATCCAGTGGCACGAAATTGCTTGACAAAATCCATGATTGCTTGCCTGCCAGGTGCGTCTCGACACTTATACTCCTTCCGGGACTTTCTCTGCACGGGTACGGGTGATTTTGTCTCGAAATACCATTCGACAACCTTGCATTTCTGCTCTGTTGATAGAGCGGGCGCCATTTTTCAACAATACAATTTTCATGCAGCACCGTTGCAACAATACAAACTCCAACTATTTAGAAATTCGATATGGCGCTCATATTCTTTCAATTGTTTATCCCTAATGCACGTCATTTGAATGAAATGGTCAGAAATTGACTGAATCACCTGGTATGTCAGTGGGGTCAATGCGCCATATCATGCTTACGGCCAGGTTAGGAATTATATCCAGAGTTGTAGAGCCCTTATTGCAGCGTTGCATCCCCGAATAAATGTTCCTTGATAAATATACATACACTCTCTGGCGTGATGCACTTCCTTTACTTTTACATAGAAGGGGGGAAGCACAGGAACTCCTCTTGGTGGATGCCAACGCTAGACCCGACAGCCACTGGCAAGGTTCTGCAGCCGCACTATTGCTTTATAAGATGCTTATTCCTGCATACGACAGAACATAGTGCTACACGGCCAGAACAATTTTCCAGTTTTCCACGCGTTAGCTATGATACTTGCACGACTCATTAATCACAGATTAGTGCTAAGGTTCTTTTTACCAAAATCTTAACGTTAAAATTTAACTCGTAAGCTTATAAGTAATAACAGCATTCATAGTTTTTACAGAATTCTGACGGTGGGAAGTTTATCAGGTGGGAAACTCTTTAACACACGCGCGACAGTACAGCGTGAGGGCTTTGCGGCTCCTCTCGGAATCTTCGACGGTAGGCTCAAAAACCCGGTGTCTACAGAGTTCGCTGACTCCTCAGAACTAGGTCACTCTTCGCGTCAGTGATAAATAGAAAGGTCACTCACCAATTCTTGAGATTCTTCACCACCTTTATCATAACGAATTCGGTGTAAAACATCATACACAGGACGAATTAAGGCACTCGGGCTGGCCATCATCCATGGGTATGTAATGAGTTTCAGACGACATTCCATCTTCAAAGTTAAGACTTCGGCAAATTCATCTATTTCTTTCATTTTCCGTTCATGCTTCCTTCATCGGTAGAAACTAAACATCTTGCAATTAATAACTTTCAATTTTAAAATTACAATGACTGAAATTTTTACTGACTACACGTTCCAAATGTAAACAGCATGTCTGCCATAACATAAACCGCTCAGCTTAAAACATACGTCCGATGCATACGGAGACAAAAACGAACTCTTTAACAAAATAAAAACCCATAACGACACGCAATTTCACACATTCTCAGAATTTATCCAACAATTCACTTAAAGGCCGCGACGATCTTCTAAACATCGCTCTCAACAATCAAAACCCCCAACAACGATCAAAAAACAGCCGCGTTTATTCTACGATCGAAACAATAACAATCACCCATTCAAGACAAACGAATAGGCGATAAACAATCACAAAAGCAATTTTCTATTAAATATTACTTAAAATACACGGAACTAAAACTTACACAAACTAACACACTACAGACGATACACCCCCCCCCTCTCTCTCACACACACGATCTTCCTTAATGAGTCGAATACAAAATTACTAAATAAAACTTTAATTACAGTGAACATAACCTCCATACTACAAACAACGGTTAATATATATATAAGAAAAAACTAAACTTAAATAAAACATTGCCTCTCGCCAGACACACGTGACTTCCAGCTCACCTGGAACGTCACAATAGTATGGGCAGTTAAAAAATTTTTAAATTATTTATATGCCAGGAAGATTGAGTTGGTTACTGACCATAAATCACTCACTCAAATATTCCATCCTCACAAGACGCTTCCAATGTTATGCATCAGCCGAATGGCCAATTACGCTGAATTCTTAACGAATTTCAATTTTGCCATTACATATAGACAGACTAAGCAGCACACTAACGCAGACTACTGCTCAAGACTTTTGACCGTCAACAAAGTGGAAGAGGAGGAGGAAGATAGCTTTGAACTGTTCTCCGTCCATCAGATGAACCAGCTTCCCATTAGGTCAGAAAACATTGCGAAAGCCACCAGGAGTGACCCGAGATTGGGTAGGATCGTACAGGAGCATGAAAGTGGACATGATTTAGTCCGAGCCGGATACAAATCACCCGAAGACCGCTACACCATTAGCGCCGGATGTTTGATGTTTGAACACTGGATGGTGATTCCCCCATACTTGACGGTCTACACACAGGACACCTGGGAATGGGCAAGATAAAAGGCCTAGCCCGTTCATTCGTCTACTGGCCGGGTATCGATGGAGACATAGAACACACTGCCAAAATGGGTGTCGAGTGCGCGACCCATTCGAACGCACCAGCACCATACCGACTCCACCATTGGGAATACCCAAAAGGGCCCTGGGAGAGAGTCCATCTCGACTACGCAGGACCCATCGCAGGACAGATGCTCCTCATCATAGTTGATGCCTTCAGCAAGTGGGTAGAGGTGAAACCGACAACGACGACAACTACTGGAGCCACAACGGCAATTCTAAATGAACTCTTTGCAGCATATGGAGTGCTGTCCACCGTCGTTACAGACAATGGTCCCAAATTCACCTCGACCGAATTCTCCACTTTTCTGCAAAAACGTGGTGTAAGATTCCATAAACGCACAGCGGCATATCACCCCGCCACTAATGGACAAGCGGAGCGCTACGTGCAGACAGTAAAAAATGCTTTGAAAGCAATGGGCACGACACGAGCAACACTAAATAAAAACCTAAATATCTTCCTGGAAAGATATCGTCGAGCACCACACGCCACTACCGAGGAATCCCCGGCCAAGCTCTTCTTGGGAAGAGCGTTGCGCACGCGACTAGATTTGATGCGTCCGCAAGAAGTAAGCCAACGTGTTCAGCAGAAACAAGAAAGCCAAGTGATGCCGAAATACCGCTACCTGCGAGAGGGACAGGCAGTGTACGTACACCTGGGGAGACCTACCTGCGAGAAATGGGTGCCAGGCATTGTGTTGCACAGATTAGGAGATTTGCACTATGAAGTAGCCATGGGCGAGGAACATTCGAAACGACACATTAATCAATTGAAGCCTCATAGTGTGCCTCTTCGGTCAGAAGCATGTGACAGCCACGAATCACGAACTCCGGAATTGACAAGTGCGTCACGACGTAACAATCAAGAAGAACGTCCTCGTCGACGAGTGCGCTTCAGCGGTGAAGACAACAACAAACAACCGTTAAACCTAATGCCAGCTGTTCATGAGCCAGAGTGAGCCGAGCAAGAACAATATGATGAACAGGATTATATGACAGAGCCAACGCAGCCCGAACCATCGGCCCCTGCACCAGCTGAGAAACCTGTTCATCCACCAGTGGTCGCCCGGTCTCACCGAGAACAGGAAGTGCCCGTCGCTCCTCGGCGCTCAACGTGCGAACGTCGTCCGCCCCAGCGGTATTCTCCCCAGCTTTAGTGCGACGAGAGGAATGTTGTGTCGGCAGTCATTGTTTATCGTTCATCTTGTAATAATGAAGATAGTGCTGTTGCGAAGCAACCAAATTACCTATGAACGGCAGTATTCCTTGTCGTCTTGAAACATACAGTCGTCTTCCCATAAAGTCCAGTAGTCACAATTATATAAGGTAAATGCTTTCCCTATTCCAATAATTCTAAGTAGACACATAACAGATATTTTCCTTCATAAGTCGGACTTAGGGATTCTGCTCCTACGTTGTATGTTGCTGATGACCTTGGGTGGAGAGGTAGAGAATCGTTCGTTTGCACGGATTTCTATCAACGGCTGCACTTTCAGAAGATAATGCTTGCTGCATGGCTTGTGTGAATATCAGTACCGTTTTAGAGAGTAGCTGTTGTTGTGTCGATTCATCCTTCATTCCACAGACGAATTGACCTCTTAGACGCGCGTCGATAGTAGTGTCAAAATTACATAGATCTGCCAGTTGACGAAGATCGATGACAAATGAATTTACTGATTCACCGTCTCTTTGAGTTTGCTTGTGAAATTGAAAACGTTGAAAAATTGTTGACAGTGCTGGGGCATAATGATTTTTTAATAAAGTTAAGAGTTCGTCGAAAACTTTTTGTTTTTTTGCCTATGACAGCTAACAGAGTTGCTCGCTTACGTTCCAGCACTATGATGTTGTTTGTGGTGCAGAAGTATTTAACTTGCTCGGCATAAATGTCCCTAGATTTGGATTTTCAACATCGAAGGGTTGGAGAGTGCCAATGACAGACATAATGGGTTAATTGAGAAGAACTTGCCTTGTGGAGATGAGCAGATAGCTTGATGGAGTCGTAATGAGCAGGCAATGATGGCATTTCGACTGTGTTGCATAGTTTTTTCAATCCAGTTTCAACAAACCTGATTCCATTGAACATCCCATCCTCGTCGCCAATTGTTGTGTAATGGGATAAAACAATGAACAAGTAGGTTGATTAATAGAAAGGATTAAATAACATATTTAATGAACGAGAGAGTGAACAAACGTAGTTACACAAGTTAGGATGAAATCGAAAAGTGTTCGTTATGGCCTCATGGCAACACGATAATTATACTGTACAATCAAATAATGTAATTTATCAGTAAAACAGGCAAACTTGCTTCTATTTTTTTCTTTCCCTGGTTAATATGAAACCCGGCTATTACGAAAAAAATTCCGGGCCCCAGCAGTTTCTTAATATAAGAGTTCTACTGTAATTGTAAAAATACAGCTATTAATTTTTATTCCTAATTGTATTTCCTTATTTGCTGAAATAACTGTAATGATGTAAAATTAGTATCAGGTTGTTGCAAAAGTTTCTTTCGGTTCTAGAACCCTTGCTCAAGAAGGGCTCATTTTCCGAGGGGGGTGTTCATATGTTTTCAAACAAATTATTGCATTCGATTCCTGAATATCTTTGCTATATTACATCACTATACATCTGTGAGTGCCATCAACGGTCTGAAATGGACCTTTCACGCGAGCATATTCGAGCAATAATCTTCTAAGAGTATTCTGGAAAGATCAGTGCTGCGCAATGTCACCGAAACATTTGCCAACGTTTAGGTAATGATACTGTTAGTTTACGTACAATAGAAGAATGGTATCGCCGGTTCAGACGCAGAGATAGCACACTTCAAGATGCACCTCTCTGGTCGGCTAATCATGATTTCAGATGGTGATCTACGCCAAGCAATTGATGAAGATCAGAATGTAACAACGAGGGAACTTGCAGAACAGTTCAAGGTTCACTTTTCAACTAATGCCCGGCATCTGCATGAGCTGAATCTGTCATTCAAGTTCAATCGTTTTAGTGTTGGAATAAAAATCCAGAAAAAACTTTTGCAACAACCTGATACTTTACTTCTGATACTGTGCTCATCTTGAATTTATTCTAATCTATCCTCAAGGCAATTTGAGGATTCACTGAACGTTAGCAATGCAGATAAGGTGCAGGCTATAGGGCATTTAAGTCTTTGACAAGGGAAAATTTGACTAGTATGGGCTATACAGCGCTGAGGGCTATACACAGTAAATTACAGTATATTATATACGAAGTATGTGATATAATAATTCCGCACGTATGGGTGCTTTCACTCCACCATAGGTTGGAGCAGTCGCATTGTTCTATTGCTGCAAACATTTCATTTGCACTGACCTGATATTATGGATAAGCAGTTCGAGAATAATTTTAATTTTATAATGGTAAATACTGCTTATATCAAGGACATTAAAGCTGAAGAAAATGTAATGCTTAGTCTTGAATACAGAACTTTTGAGCCACTCTGTATTTGTAAGTTTTTATCAGCTATGCTCAGTTCTGATGCCCCCTTATCTTTTCCAGGGAACTTGTTTGTTATTAGTTTTTTTTTGCTTTGAAAGAAACCACATTCAAAACTTAAGTGATACATTGATAAAAAAATTAATTCTGTATGTTTAAAACGCACACAAACGGTGCAAAAATGAATATTTCAAATTCTGAATGGTTAAAAAAAATTCCTTTCTATATATGGTTCTCAAATTTATCATCTAAAGTTGTTATTATATAGTATTGCAAATGGAACTATTGGTTACAACATTCCTTACCTGTACAATATCAAGCACAAGGCCAGCTCCTACCATTCCAAATCCTGCTATAAGAAATGGGATGAAAACTTGTAATGCTATGCTCCAAGATTTTTCTTCATGAGCTAAAGTACTTGATACATCAGAGATGTTTTTAGAAAGCCTTTTTGCCCCATAGCCATCGACTATTCGCAATTCTAGCTGTTCCTTCTCATTAGAGAAAGTTTGTGTTCCATTTTGAATTGGCTTAAGAGGAGTAACAATAGCTTTGGCTCTGTGAGGCAATAGCTTCTGAACCTGAGCTTGACTCTCATCTTTTTCATCTTCTTCCTCCTCCTCTTCTCGCTCCGTTTTAGGAACCATTTTGTTTTTCCTATGCTGTTTGTGCCGTGAACGTTTTCTCACTGAAGATTCTGAGTGACGAGACTGCTGATTGCGATTGTCTTTATTCTGTCGAGGCATTGTAGTAACCACGAAGCAGAAGGTACTTGATAAGGTGCTAAAGGAACAAGTAGAAGTAAAAGATGTTTTACTTATCATCATTATAAATGCTAAGATATTACAAAAAAACAGATATAAAAATTTTAATTAGGATAAAACACTAAAACAAATACGGAAATGGATGGTTTGATTTAATCATTAAAGGACAACTCTATGGTCACACACAACTTTACTTAAATCAAAAGACTAACACATTAATAATATTGTAGCATATTTAAATTATTTTAATTCGAATCCTAAACGTGTGAAAAAACGAAAATTCAGAGCGCGATTTGAAATCGGGAGGCATCCATCTTGGGTGGAGGTGTGACGTAGGTCGAGGATCGCTCTCAGGAAGCTGTGCAGTGAAGCTTTAACATTTACTATAGATTCAGTGAAGCCTTAACATTACTTACATTCACTCAGTACTGCGTTCACTACAATTTTCACAATGTCTGGACATGAAAGCAGCGATTCAGAAACAATTATCTACATAATGAATTGGACAACAATTTGGATGGTTTAGGCGTGAAACCATATAGTTTCGAGCCTCTCCGGCGCGATCACCCGTCATTAGATGAGGAATCCAGTGTCGCTGAATCGATGTAAAATGTACCACCCCGCAACAAATTGTCAAGTACAATTAATAATTCATATATTATTTAAATGTGAACAATTTCATGATATTAATTTTTAAATTAGATATCAGTGCACAAGATGTGAAGATATGCAGACATCACAAGAGAATGTATGCTGTTGTGATTATGCCGAGGTCGATCAGCATATGCCCAGTGGTTCGGCGTGCATCACTGAAAATTCTGTGTTATCAAAAATCTGCCGGGATTACGATGTACCAACCATTGCATGTAAAAGTGACCTAGCTTCGGCATATAAAGACAATGAGTCCATTGGATTTGGGTGCACATGGGAAGAAATAAAACAAAAGTTCTTCCAAGTTGCGTTGTGACAGCCATTCGAAAAATATTTCCTTCACAAGAACATTGTGGTTTCAAATACTATATAATTTTATTAACTAATTAAAATTCTCTCAAGCAATTTTCTTTATTTATTTGATCATAACTAAAAATTATGGAAAAACTAATTAAATTTCAGGTTATCAAATCTATTTTATTACACTGAAATGTTTTAATTTACAATCATCACTAAATTAAACTATTTCAGCCAGCTTATATGACAAATGTTTTAGCTTCAAAACATAAACAAAAATTTGCTACTGTTAGCACCATTTACTTATTTAACTAGATTACTTAATATAATTTTAATGGGGTCTTAGTCAAACATTAAAAGCAATGGCCAATAACTAGTCCCCCCTCCCCTTTTCTATTTGTGAATTTTCACCAAAAAAGTGGCTTCAAATCATAATCAAGTTTTTGCGAGTCCCTCCCCTCCCCTCTCCCTTCTCTATTTATGGTTGGCTTCCATCAAATGCTTCAATGAACAAAATAATTCCCCTTGACGTAGTAGCAGCAGCTCTGAGTCCGTCTATTTTTTGAAAAACTGAATGTCTCGAATGTAATATTTAGAAATGAAAACGAGCTCCATGTTCTTACGTTTCTCATCATTTCCAATCGAGTGTGGCCATCTGAACACTTCAAAACGTGTAGTTCCATTTTGTCCGGTTGCGTTTTATCCGGATACCTCTTTAGTTACATAGCCTTGCACAAATAGATAGTGAGATTAATTAATACCTACATTAATACGACAGGATCAGTAGCAAAATACTTTTCAAAGTAGCGGAGCAGTGTCGACTAGTCGCAGTCGGAAGCCAGTTATCTCTTCGACCAAAAATTATCCATTTCTTCCTAATTCATATTTAGGAAATTGATGAAATGATAAATTATTATCACTACCTCTATGATAAATTATGGGGGTAGCCGTGGCCTGGTTGTCTCACCGATGCTCGACTCTCGGTAGAGTTAAGCAGCCTTAGGCAGGGCTAGTTTCTGGCTGGGTGACAGCCAGTGAATATCCATCTCCCCCCGTGCTTCGGAGGGCACGTAAAGCGCCGTCGGTCCCGGCTGCTACTGTCATCCTGTAGCAGTTGTTATTGGGGAAAGTACAATAGACTTAGAGAGTCGCAGTGCTTGGTTTCTTGATAACCACTTTGGTTTCGTGGTAACCACCCCTTACAGTTCTGTCTGTCTGTCAAATTATTATACTACATAAGAATGAGGCATGATGAATATGCGATTTACCATTCAGGAAGATTGGTCGTAAATATCTACTCAGTAAGTGAGAAAATATCAGGACACGTTGGAAAGAGAGAGCTAATTTTTAATGCTGGGGCATTGCAATAAAATCCATGTCAGCACAGTGAATTAAAGAAATAATTAGCATTAATTGTTTGAAAGCTTTCATAGTGTTATTATTTTAGTAAACAAACTAAAATAGTTTCCAAATCCATTCAGTGTCATTCATGTAACGTTTCATTTTTTAAAATCATCCATTCGTGACTTCGCTTTAAAAGCTACACACATTTCAATAAATATTCCTTTACATAGAGTACTTTAAATGAATTAAAATGACCAAAGTAATTATTATATAATAAAAGGAGTGGTTTGATAATATTTCAATAACATGTGAATCTCCTTTTTTAATCCTCTCCTTCATTAGAACTTACACAGGTGACTTTCATTTATTTATTTAATTTTATTAATTTATTTTCATTAAAAAAGCAGATTCACATTCACATTATTATGACAAAAGTAATACATGTATTTGGAAACTCTTTCTAGTTTGTTTACTTAAAAAAAAATCACGCTGTGGAAGCTTACAAACAATTGGGATTAGCATTAAAACATTAAATCGACCCCAGCAGCTTACCTTGGTCTACGTCACTTCTGGAAAAATAATGGCCGGCGCGAGGGGAGTGCAAAAGCACTATTTTTCGCTCTTCAAAGCATTTTTTTATATAGAAATTATGGACCAAAATTAAAAATTTCAACGGAATAGTGTTATATTTATATCAAAAAATGGTATTCTGTAAAAAAATTATAATCGATTCTTTGCGTAGAGTTGTCCTTTAAACAACAATGAAGAGCTAAAAAGCATAGTACACTAATTAAACCAGAAGTCATTATAATGGAAAATTTTTATTTGTTTTAGAATTTGCAAAAATAAAAATCAGTTGTTTAAGAATAAAACATTCAAATAGAACAAATGCAATTTTGATAATTTATTAGATTTATTATTATTATTATTATTTTTGAAGCATAAAGTAATTCCTTCATTTAACAATGCAAAAATTTTATCACTAATAAATCCGAAATTTGCAAATAGTTGCATTAAATAAGCACTCTATGGTCCTAAAGACTGTGCCTCGGAGGATATACAGGGTCAGGACACATTAATATGATCACCTGCTGGAATTTGGTGGTCATATTAATGTGTCCTTTGGCGGCAAGCACAGCAGCTAGTCGACGTGGCAAAGAGTCAGTAAGTCCTCGGAAGATGGTTGCAGGTATCCGGGACCATTCGGCGATCAGTGCATCCCGTAATTCCATCACCGTAAGCTTGCGGACATGGCAATTGAGATGGGCTTGAGGTCTGGGCACTTTGGTGGCCATGGGAGTAGCTTGAATTCATCCTCATGCTCCTCGAACCAGTTGTGGACAATTTTGGCAGTATGGCAGGGATCATTGTCTTGTTGAAAGGTGCCATCACCCTGAGGAAACACTGTCGACATGAACAGGTGTACCTGGTCTGCGACGCTCATCAGGTAACGAACAGCATTCAGTGTACCCTCCAGCAGTATCAGTGGACTCAGACCTTACCATGAAAACATCCCCCAAACAGTCACACCTCCCCAACCAGCCTGTCGTCTGCCAACGATGGTGTCGGGATTCCTATTCTCAGATGCTTCCCGGCTAATTCTCCATCGTCCATCCACTCTGTTCACCAGAAACCGCGACTCGTCAGAGAAAACAACCCTTTGCCACTCGGCCGAGGTCCAATGGCGATAGTCCATTGCAAATTGGAGGAGTTTTTGGCGATGCACAGGCGTCAACACGCCTGCTCCGGAGCCCCAACCTCAAGAGGGATCGTTGCACTGTCTTGGTGCTGACACGCATAGTGGCCCCACTGTTCATTTGCTGTGTCAGTTGCTCAGTAGTGGCATGCCGATTGGTCTTGGCCAGGCGTCGTAACCGACGCTCGCCTCTAGGATCGACGGCCCGTGGGGCCCCACAGTTACCTCTTCGGTTGCTCGAAACTGTCTGGTTCGTCCAGTCGCGGTAGACCTTCACAACGGCAGCCCTAGAGCAGTTCACAAAGGTGGCCGTTTCTGAAATGCTGGCCCCCTTGGCCCGATAGCCAATGATCATCCCCTTTTGGAGGTCTGACAGGTCACTTGCTCTGCCCATGACGGCGACAATTGCTGTGTTAACGGATGCTACTACACGTCTGCTGTTGTCAGCTTTAATGATATGCAATGATTTTTCATCTGCATACCATGGGATGTTCCAACATGTTCGAGGAGAGGTGGTCATATTAATGTGTCCCGACCCTGTATAAAATTCATTATGTAGCCTGTTGAAATGGGAAATCGTAATTTTTAAAATTCAAAAAGACAGCATTGTTGATAAAATAATGGAATCAAATTAAGAACTACACAGGCTTTATACAAAATCAAGTCTTTTTTTATTTCTTGTAGGAGTGGGGTATGAGAAAAAAATACTACACTGGTTGAAAGAACTTTCCAAGTTTATCCAACTTATATTACAAATGCTGAAAGTGTGCTCCCCTGGTAACATATGCGCATCCTTTTGGTAGTCCATTTCCTCCCACACTAGTATCAGCATGTCTGCTGCAATTAACTGAATGGTTGCAACAAACAAGCATTGCAATTCAGTTCGATCAATCATATTGGTGGCACGTAACCATGATCTATGACACATTCCCAAAGGAAGAAATCACATGGCATGACGTTGGGAGAATGTGGCGGTATATGTCGGAAAAGTTGGTTCCATGAATCCCCGAAAATGAAGTCATACACGGCAGTTAGGGGAACAACAAGTTTGTTGAGTATCTTAATATCTGGCACAGTCTTTCTTTCATCTAATATAACATTTGTCCTCATACCTCATCGCTACAATTGATGATGAAGCAAAGAAAAAATTGTTCCAGCTGCAATATTTTTTTTTTTTTCTTTCTTGTATATAGAGACAGTATTGTAATTGTCAAAACATTCAACCTCAAGATTTTGATCTATCTAGGAGTTTTAGACCTCTCCGAGTCCGAAAAATGCATTTTTGAAATTATGTGTGTGTGTGTCTGTTCATATATGTATGAACACGATAACTCACAATGCAACGAGCTAGATGGATGGAATTTGTTATTTGGTCCTTACAGCAAAATTGTAGAGCTGTATCAACTTTTGGACCAAATCTGTCAACTGGAATTGGTGCTTTACATAAACACATACTCCATTTTCTTCAAATAAAAAAAGACTTTAAATAAAGGTAAACAAATAAAATTTAGAACAGGATTTTATAATGAAGAAAAACAATTAGATATCAAATTTCAGCTGAATTGCATAAGCAGAAGGGGTACTTTAACTGAACATCTATTCAACATCTTTTGCTTGAAGTGAAGTGACTGAACCAAGTGACTCAACAAAAGCAAACAAACTTCTGCATTCCTTTTAATAATTAAGACAGCATTAATTTTAATTGTTGGTTAATTAATACCTCAAAAGAACTTTAACTCAGCAACCCGTGGTCCAATTTAAAGCAAACCCGATTCAATTTGCTTTAAGGGGAGGACCTCATTTCAACACCATACACTGTTTGAAAATGAGAAACTCTAGGAAAGAATATTCGTGATTTTCTTCATACATGTATAAACTTTCAATCACAATATAAACCAATATAAAAATTTTAAAAATTCGAATTCAATATTTTTGACCATTTTGAAAAAAACATTACCTCAAAAACTTTACATAAAAATATTTTCTCAAACTAAATAATGCATGCAGTTTGTGGTGCCCAAATTTCCAACATGCGTTATCTAAGATATGATTAAGAGAGCTCAGTCCAAAGAGTTAAAACTGATTTTCATATAATTTACATCTCTTATAGGGGAATGGGACACCTATTCAAATTTTCTTCATAGCAAAAGCATGGGTTAAGTGATTGCAAGTCCAAGACATACAAAATAATAAAATAAAAAAAAAACTTTTTAAGCATACACTTTTACTTTAAAAGTGCACTAGAAAATAAAAAAAAAATTTTTTGGCTCCTCTCATTTAAATACGAATTCGTAAAATAAAAACTTAAAAGTGTGGCAGCACTTTTATTTCATCATGCAGTATTTTCATTTTAAAATTTATAATTTAATATTAAATGCACCACCACACTTTTACATTATTTAATTCTATGAATTCATATTTAAATGTGAGGAACCAAAAATATTTTCAAAATCAAACTAATTCTTAAAAGCCTTGTTTTATACACTGTCATATCACTGAATTATGACCACCCGCTTAGTAATGGGAGCAGCCATCCTTCGCCGCTATAACTGCTGCTAGGCGTCGCGGTATGTGTCCGATGGTACGGCAGTCCATTCCGCTTGAAAAGCTGTTCACAGAGCTTCGAGAGTCATAGGTGGAGGATCCAGCTGCAGTTTATGGCGATCAAGGTGCTCCCACAGATGTTCGATTGGATTGATGTCCGGCGAATTAGCAGGCCAAGGGAGCACTTGAAAGTCAGTAGAGTGTTCCTCGAACCAATCCAGAAGGAGACGTGCCTTGCGCCAGGGTGCATTGTCCTGCTGGAACACAGCATCACATTGGGGGAACATCGTGAGCATGTACAGGTGCACCTGGTCCGCTACGATTGACAAATAGCCACAGGCATTCAAATTGCTCTCTAGACGAATCAGTGGACCTAACTGTCAACGGAAGATCCCCCTCACATGCACACTACCCCAACCAGCCAGTTTCCAGCCCACAATAGCCTCCTGCAGTCTCTTTTCATGGAGTTCACGACGCACTCGCCATCGCCCGTCAATCTTATTGAGCAAAACCTTGACTCGTCAGAGAAGGCGACCTTAGCCCACTCTTCTGTGGTCCAATGGCGGTGCTCATGTGCAAAGTCTAGGCGTCGTTGACAATGACCCCTGGTTAACATGGGTTCAACAACCATGCGTCGACTGTTCAGGCCCATCCGTAGCACGGTGCGTTCAATGGTAATGTCGGATACACGTCTGTTGGCACCACTGAATCTGGTGGTCAATTGATGGACTGTGGTTCTCCTGTCACCTTTTAAGAGTCGTCGTAGGCGCCGCTCACCCCATTGGTCGATGGCTCGTGACCCTTTACAGTGATGGCGTTGGGACGTGATTTCTGTCCCTACTGTCCACTTTTTGTACACCTTCACTACAGTAGACCGTGAACAGTTCACAAATCGTGCCATTTCGGAGATGGTTCCACCCTTGCTGCAATAGCCTATTATCATCCCTTTTTGGATGCCCGTTAAATCTGGACGTTTACCCATCTTGAGGCTCGTGCACCTGCCGTTTGATGCACCAGCTTTAAAGCTTTCTCATCCTGTTATGCAAATTTTGCAATGTGTAATCGTTGTTGGGGCGAACCATGCGTGTGCCTTGAAGGGGTGCTGGTCATAATTCATTGATATGACAGTATATAACTTAATAATTTTTAGATATTTTTATTAATTTGAAGTTATAGTATTTTTCATAAAAGAAGACTGTTGACCTTTGTTCAGGTCAGAGTGGAAACCAATCAGATGAAGACTGTTGATTCATTACTTTCTCCTGACGTTAGAGAGAGCTAATTCTTAATGCTAATTATAATTGTTTGTAAACATTGTGATATTGTTAAGTAAACAAATTAGAAAGAGCTTACAAATTTTTAATCTACTCTATGTATAGGAAAATTTATTGAAATGTGTGTAGCTCTGAAGCACGAGAGCGTGGAGTAATTAACGGAATAACTTAGTGATAAGCAGCCAATTCTGGATGGTTCGTTTCATTGGTCTTCTTTTATGAATAATTACTATAGGTCAATTTGGCTTGGGTTTTTTATTTGTTGTTAGTTTAAATAATTGTGTTATTATTATAATACTAAAGAAAATCTTCAAATATATCAAAATTACAAATAGAAAAAGGGAAGGAAAAATTCATTCAATTACAAATAAAGAAGCTCAATTAGTTAGAGCAGTGCCAGCGATAGGCATGGTCCCTAGTTTGGGTCCAGGTTCTGGAATTTTTCCTTCCCTTTTCTATTTGTAATATGTTTGAAGATTTTCTTCAGCGTTATTATTACCATATATGCTGCAATAAATGCAGAGTCTCTTATTGTCACCGGTCTCCAATACTCACTGGGCTTCCAAGTGTATGTGGCCAAATAGTAGCCGGTCTCTAACAGTAGCTGGGTCTTTGATATTTGCTCGCTTGTGTACATTGTAAGCGTCCGTATCTTTATAGATATGTGTAATACATGTGCATATCAGCACGTTGCATACACAGGATGATGCTGAAAAAATGAGTATAACTGTAGGCAATGACAGAGGTGTTCATTCTGATCATTTTAATCCAATGTGGCTCCGAATTTTAATGCTAACTGAACAGAAATAAAAATGCTGCCACCAAGATCAATAAGTTAATAATTAAGGTTCTGCAAAGCCTAGAATAATGAATTTTGGAGGAATAACAGGGTACATAAAACTCTGTATACCGTTAAAGTTTGATCGAATTCCAAATAGTAGTTTCTGAGTTACGCACTCAACATCGTAACACGTGCTGGCTAGTACTCGCATGTGAGCACTTTTACGATTTTGAATGCGTAACTCGGAAACTACTCATTGAAATACGATCAAATGTTAACGGTATACACAGTTTTATGTGCCCTATTATTCCTCCAAAATTCATTATGCTAGGCGCTGCAGAAACCGAGTTATTAACTTGTTGATCTTGGTGGGGGCATTTTTATTTCTGTTCATATATCAGTTAGTGTTCAAATTCTGGTCGCCTCTGTCATTGCTTACAGTTATACACACTTTTTCAGAATTACTCTGTATAAGAAATACAGATATACTGGTTTCAAAAACTGCTTCATTTTCATCTAAAGTTTAGACTGCTATAACTGCTCAGTTGTGATTGCCTTTCTGTTATAGACAAATTAAATTCCAAAATATAAATTTACAGATTAAACGCTACACAATTTTTTTAAACTTAAAAATACATTGCTAATTTATTTTCTATTCAGTAAAGTCAAACAATTACATAAACATAACTCTGCAAACATTTTAAACTCGCGTGATAAATGATGGCAGTTGACATCTAAGCAATACACGGAGTCGTCCTACCAGCAGTATTGATACTGAAGTGGTTGTCATCATATTTTAGGCATCAATTAATGTTCTGTTTGATAACGATAAGGCATGGGAATATTTTGGTATAATTTTTAATAAAGTTAAAATTTTCAAAATGCTGCCGAAACAGTCATTTGACACTGCCTTTGAAATTAGTCCAGTGCAATAAGGGAAAGAAACTTCTGGTGAAGCGGCCGTTAATCATTATGGTTTTAATCCGTAAAGAATCAGAGTGGAAGAAACAATATGAGAGTCTTGTGTCTGCGAAAGTGGACAAAGGTGCAAGCACAAAGCAGTTAGAAGGAGGAGGAACCAAAAAGTTCATCATATTTAGACGTGGAACAGCAGAAGTGACTATACCTGGATTCACTAAGAGTTTGCAGTGGAGAAATGTTACATGTTGCATTATGGGAGCCTTTTTGCAATGCTCTAACAGCTTATGTTGACAGAAAAGAACTTTATTTTCTCCTCCTTATTTTCTCTCTCCTTCTCTACCATTTTTACAGGTTTTACAAATTGGTTTCATGCAATTTTAAATGAATTTCATACAATTTTAAATAGATTTAATACGATTTTAAATAGATTTAATACATTTTTAAATGAATTTAATGCTCTTTTAAATAGATTTAATACATTTTTAAATGAATTTAATACAATTTTAAATG
>JAHWFO010029798.1:590779-637673 GCA_023313115.1 Rhysida immarginata
TGACTCAAAGAGTTCGAAATACGTATATGCGGAATAAAATCCAGTTGTGGACAAGAGGTTTTCGTCTTATTGATTACAATTTCTATCGATACTGTGATACGTTTCATTCAATTATGGCTCGCCGCTTCCTCTCTTTGATATTTATTTTCATCATGAACTGCTAAGCCATTTCCCAACCTTCACATTGTATTCAGCTTGGGTTATTTTTTTTTATCAGAATCAAGTTTTCCCCTACCGTTCGCACAGTTTCGGTCTATCTTGTTCTATTTTAACTATTGTCATAGCATTTCACTCCTCTATTACTCTGCTTAATTTATTAATTTTGTTGTAATGCCGCCGAAAGATGATAAAAATTCAAAAAAAAACCTTACCCGTCAAATGGCTGTGGACTCTCCCTCAGACGATTTACTTATTAAGCAGATTGAAAGAGATTTTCAGAAAATTTTTCGACGACGTGAACACACTGGACCAATTAGCGAATTTGATTTTTACTAAACTCGTAGAAAGGATGGATCAATCTATGAGTACACTTTCTTCTCAAATTTCGAAGGTTGAGTCGGACATTGCTTTTCTGAAATTACGAATTGACTCTATTGAACCCGTCTGTACACAATTCATACCTAGCTCACCCTCAACAGATTTGATGCTACCGCCCGCAATCAACCAGCTTAAAACACATATTGATGATTTAGAGCAATACTCAAGACGAGCTAACATCAGTGTCTTCAATCTTCCCAAAGAACCCTCCCAAAATCTTCCTTCTTAGTTAATTGATCTACTGCATTCGAAAATTGAAGTTCAGATAAATCCATCGAATATTGTTGCCATCCATCGAGTGGGTGCTCTATCAGGCGCCAAAATCCGCCCCGTAATTGCACAGCTTTCATCCTCCTATCATGGATCTTGTAATAAAAAATCAAAGATACCTGCGTGGCACCCCATTAGTGATCTCTGAAGACCTCGTGGCTAACAGATACCAGCTTCTTCGTGCCACCAAGGATAAATTTGGCTCCTGTCAAGCGTGTTCCTTTGGAGGGAAGCTCATGACAAAAAATTCATCTGGTAAAACAATTATATTACGTAGTCTGAAGGACTTTCAAACTGTTGCATGACTATTTCTAATACAGTAGAACCTCGTTTTTACGAATTTCAGGGGACCAATAATATTTATTCGTAAAATCCGAATTTCGTAAAAAACAACCCCCCTCCCCCCCAAAAAAAACAACAAAAAAACAGACACTGAATTTAATGGGCAGTATTTTTAATACAAATAGGCTTATACACTGATTAAGTATTCGAGATTTGAAAATATTTAAGAATTGTTGTCTGATGCATATTTGAAGTTATATCATTATTTAAGTAGTTTGAAAATTCAAAAAACTGTCAAAAATATCGTCTGGTACATTAATTAGTTGCATACAGATGGTTTTTTAGAGAGTCTAATAAGCTTTTAATTTGTGAGGATGTTGCTTTGAATGTCGTATTTTCCAATTTCTCATCATTGTCATCTTCACGTTCTTCTTCGCCGCCATCTTTGATAAGATCGCAAATTTCGTTATCGTTTAACATCGGAGAAGTTAAAACTTCCGCATCAATATTAACAAACTCGAAGAATTTAGATTGAAAATTCGGCTTACTTTGCAGGATTTCCCACTCTTCAAATTCGCTGTCATCGTCTTCGGGTGAGACTGCAAGTTCAGTTTCACTTTCGTTTGCATAGAACGCCTAGAAAGAGGAAGCATATCCTCTTTCTAGGCTCTCTAGTTTGCATTACTTATGGCGCCCTCTGTTGGCGACAGCGAAAACTAGTCCAGTTAATCATCGATCACGACAGCGATAACATAGGCCAAATGAACAAAATGCAACCAGAAGAAAAAATGCAACCAATGTTCACTTTTTTAGTAAAATTTTTTACTACCAATTACAACTTCTAACTTCGTAAAATCCGAATTTCGTTGTAAAAACACTTCGTAAAACTTAAAGTTTATTATATGGAAATTAACAGGAGAGGGTCGAGATTTCAGAATTGCTTCGTTAAATCCGGAATTTCGTGCGAGTTCGTAAAAACGAGGTTCTATTGTATATTTAAATGTTGCATTCTGAAGGCTTTTATCACTATTTTGCTTATCACTTTCTCAATAAAAACAAATTAAGGAAGTTCAGATTAATTCTGTTGTTGAAATTAGATTAGTTTATGAGTGAAATTACTATATTTCGGAAAAATATTAATATATTGGTAAAGTCTAAATTATTTAAATGTATACTGTAAACTTAACAGCCAGTCAGCTGATTGCCAATCAAGTTACTCAAGCATTTAATTAGGCGAATATCTATTTTTCCTCCGTGGAAAATATTTTTTTCTTGACGCCGAAAGATTACATGTCATTTCAGGCTTCTGTGGGATCAAGACAGTTTCTGTTAATTACAGACCAAGAAATAATTAAAAATGTAGAAAAAGTCGTAGCAAGCTCCACTGAAACGCAGGTTAACGAGCCGGGCAAATTCCACCCATCTGTCGGAGGGAGTCACTGTCTCCTCACTACCATCGCTTGGGAAAAGGTGAAGCTGTCCATTCTGTGTTATTCTGTGCCGTAACTAAGAGCACAAAGGAACGTTATGTCACAAGTGGTGTCGCGACCAGTCATGTACCCGGTAACGCATGTCATGCAGCACGACAGCTCAGCGAGCAGGTACGTCTTGCCTAGGGTAGGAAAGAACTGTAAGCAGGGGGGATCTCAGCCAACTACAATAAAGGAGAGTCAGAGATGGCAATAGATAACATAGGGCAGATGAGAGAGGGATACGACCTCCCCATATTCACAGGAGCAGAAGGCAGCATGAAAATAAAGGATTTCATACAACTCACAACACAAATATGTAGAGCAGTGGACTATGTGTAGAAAGAACAGAAACACTAACAAATGTACAGGAACTGCAGAGCGCGATTAATTGACTGCAGGAGGACGTACGTGAATTACGAGAGATGATAGAACGGACGACCCCGCAGAGAGCGCTGAAAATGCTGACGGCAGATGTAGCAACCGCACAGGTAGACAAAAAGGAGCAAGGCAACGCAGAGATAAGGAAACAGATGGAGATTTTAATGGATCAGTAAAAAGCATGCTTTGCAGGGGACGTGAACGAGATGGCAGGAGTTACAGGGTTCCAAGCAGATTATGCCATCCAGAAAGATAGAGCAATCTTTACGAGACAATACCCCAGCCCGCATGTACACCTACCCCAATACAAGGAGTTGATAGATAAATATAGACAAGCCGGCATTATCGAGCATAGCCGGAATGCTTGGAACTCCCCGGTTCACATAGTGAAAAAGTCGAATGGCGACCTATATATGACATTAGTTCTGCATAAAGTCAATGAAGTCACTGAGCACATAGACTTTCCGGCCCCAACATCGATGACATCATCCATAACCTCAATGGCAACAAGATTTTTTCAGTCTTAGATCTCAAGTCAGGCTACTTCCAGGTGCCTATAACACCTCAACTCCGACCATGCTATGCCTTCCAAACACCATGGGGCAAACTTCAACTCACGAGATTGTCTCAGGGAGGCCGCAACTCGGCCCAATTATTCCAAGTGTTCATGGCGGATGTGCTACAGGAAAAGATAGGTCAAGGGGTGTACGTCTTTCTCGATGACAACTTGATTTACTCAGCCACACAGGAGGAACATGAGCAAATACTAAAGTGGGTCTATGATAGACTAGAGCTATACAACATAAAACTACACCGTGAGTAATGCTAGTTCACTAGAACGAGAGCGAGTTATCTGGGACATGAGGTAAGCAGGGACGGCATATACCCAGACAGAGAGAACGTAGCAGTGATACTAAGGCTACGACCCCCGCACACAATGAGACAAGTGAGGAGTTTCATTGGGGCCACGAATTTTTATAGGCAATTCATCCCTCACTTATCGGGAATGATAGCACCCCTAATGGCACTAACGAAGAAATCGGCCAAGTTCAAGTGGGATGATCACTGCCAAGCGACTTTTGTAAATGTTAAGACAGCGCCGTTATCTGCACCGGTTCTTGGGTCCCCGGATTACACGTGACCATTCCTCCTACATACCGACACTTCCAATGAGGCGATGGGAGCCGTAATACACCACCAGACAGCACCGGGCCTGCAACCGACTGCATACTACATTGCAAAGTTCCATGGGGCCGCATATAGGAATAGTACCATCGAAAAGGAGGCCCTAGCGATTGTGAAAGCGCTGAAACATTTCCAAAATACAGGGTGATTTACATCGAATGTAAAATACTTAAAGGGGGTATTATAGAGGTTAAGATAAACACAAAACGTCCTATGAACATGGGTTCAAATATGAACGATAACTGAGATATGAACAGAAATAAAAATGCCGCCACCAAGATCAACAAGTTATAATAACTCAGATTCTGTAAAGCCTAGATTAATGAAATTTGGAGGAATAACAGAGTACATAAGACTGTGTATACCTTTAAAATTTGATCTAATTCTAACAAGAAGTTTCCAAGTTACTCATTCAACATCATAATACGTACGTGTTCACTTGTGAGTACTAACTAGCACTTGTCACAATTTTGACTGTGTAACTCGGAAACTTCTCGTTGGAATTCAATCAAATTTTAACGGTATACACAGTCTTATGTACCTTGTTATTCCCCCAAATTGCATTAATCTAGGCTTTACAGAACCAGAGTTATTAACTTGTTGATCTTGGTGGCGGCATTTTTATTTCTGTTCATATCTCAGTTATCGTTCATATTTGAACCCATGTTCATAGGACGTTTTGTGTTTATCTTAACCTCTATAATACCCCCTTTAAGTATTTTACATTTGATGTAAATCACCCTGTATAATCTTAGGGTATCCGGTCCAGACACTCTCTGACCATAAACCGCTCTCCTTCACGAGACAGATGAGAGGTGCTAACCAGAGAATCTTACGCTGGGCTCTGGAACTATGACATTACTACGAGGTGCATTCAAGTTATAAGGTCTCCAAATTTTTTTCTCTGCAGTGAGAGTAAATAGAAAGATCCAGATGCTTTTAAAATTCTGCGGGAAATATTTTGTCTTTACTAACATAGATGGCAGCACTATACTGTGAACGGTGTTTCAAATACTTAAAATGGCGGAGTTTAGTTTACAAGATCAACGTGTAATAATTCGTTTTCTGCACTTGGGGGGTGAAACACCCATTGAAATTCAACGCCAATTGAGTGAGATATGCGATGAAGGCGTTATGAATGTTAAAAATGTGTGTTCATGGGTGCGAAAGTTTAAAGAAGGTCAAGAATCATGTGAGAATGAACTGAAACAGCCTTGACCACGAACCAGCCGGACGGAAGCCATGATTGCTTGTGTGGAACAAGTTATGGAAGACCGTCGCTTAGGTGTACGAGATACTGCCTCTAAACTTGGCAGTTCCGTGGGGTCTGTGGAGTCCATTTTGCATGATGAGCTGAAAATGCGGAAAAAGTTTCTTAAAGGTGGGTCCCACGAACGGTGACCGACGAACGTAAGTCTGCGCGGGTGGAAATTTCTCAGCAGATGTTGACATGTGATGCAGCAATGAATGGTGCTTTCTCTTCATCAGTTGTGACGATGGATGAGATGTGGATTCCATTATTTAACCCCAAAACGAAACGCCAAACTTCATAATGGAAAACACATTGATTCACCGCCACCGAAAAAATTTCGAGTCACAGCCTCTGCTGAGAAAGTTAAGGTGGCTATGTTTTGGGACAGCGAAGGCGTAATCCTCACGCATTGTGTTCCAAAGGGTAAAACTGTTACAGCTAATTCATATGAGAACAAAATTCCTTTCAGCATTGCACGAGAAACGACCAAACAAGACTGGACGGTGCTTTTTCATCAAGACAACACCCCTGCTCATCAGGCACTCCTAACTCAGCAGTTTCTTCAAAATAACAACTATAGAGGCGGTTTCCCATAGTCCATACTCACCAGACCTCGCTCCTAGCAATTTCTGGCCTTTTCCAATCATGAAGGACACTCTATGTGGCCGCTCATTTCCCAACCGAGCTGCCAGTGCTTCAGCGATTTACCAGTGGGCAAAACATACCCCTAAAGAAGAGTTCTCAGCAGCCATGGAATGATGGTGCCGCCATTGTGAAAAATGTGTTCGACTTCACGGTGATTACGTCGAGAAGTAACAGTAGTTACAACTTTCTGGGTTAAGTATTTTGTCAGAAAAAAATTTGGAGACCTTAGAACTTGAACGCACCTCGTATCAACCACATCGCAAGCACCAAAAACACAGTAGCCGACATGTCACAGCTGGGTGGAGTAGAGGAGGTAACCCCGATGTTAGCAGATGATACCGACTGGATGACGGAGCTAGACAGGGCGCAGCGAGCAAACCCCTCAGTAACAGAGATCAGGCGCAGATTGCAGATACAGGGCGGAGAAGAAAACATAAAGCTACAAGGCGAGAACAAGGAGACAAATGGACTGATCACACGCGTTGGCAGAGACCACCGAGGAGTAATTACTCAGAATATGTGTCGGGGAGACGATAAGGAGAGAAGTGATTAGCGATGCGCATGACAGCAATATAGCAGGGCATGGGGGAGTAAGAAAAATGCAAGCGCGAGTGAAAAGAACATACTACTGGCCAGGGATGGACAGAGACATCAAGGACTATGCTAAGGACTACGTGCCAACGTTCGAAAGAAAAAAGGGTAAGGCACCAATACAGGAAGGCATTAAGGCAACGCGACCCTTCCAAACAATAGCACTGGATGTGATTGGCCCAATGGAGCCATACAGACATGGACACCGATACATGCTGGTGATGGTGGACAGTGTTGCCAACTTGGGGATTTTCCCACTAAATTTGGTGGGAAAAATTCTTCTTAGTGGGAAAATGGGGCAAAAACATTTGTGGGATATTTAGGGAGAAATAAATTATTTAGTGGAATTTTAGTGGGTTTTCTCAACACTGATAATCAATAAGTGTTTTTGATTAAAGTGCCGTATTAACAGTGATTAACCACAAAATACCCCCTGACAAAACCCCTCCCAGAGATATGGATTCAGATATGGGGGTGTTTTGTCCAGGAGGGGCTTCTCGGGGGTGTTTCGTCCGGGAGGGGTTTACGTCATATCATTGTTCTTCTACTGGACAGTCTGCTACTGGATACATTCCTGATACAGTAGCCAATCCGGTTTCGAGATTTGGCGCTGGCCTCCCATTGGTGCTTTATACACAATTGAGTATATATAAGCAGATAAATAAGGTGGAGCATGCAGTCGACTCCAGAATCTTAACCTGATAGGACTGATAAGGACTCCAGCAGCAGTAAATATTTTTTTCCTTCTTTTGAAGACTTCACAATTGTAAGTAGACTTCACAATTTTTAAGTTTATCTTCTTTTCAATTAACTTTGTTTTTCATTCTGATACCTAAACGCTAGCACGTAATTAGTGTATTTCCTAACTGATATAGTATCGATACTGGAAATTACTCGATACTTTTTTTAGTACTAAGTATCAAATAGCCAATACTCTCAAAGTATCGATACTTTTATTTAAAAAACTTTATATATAGTACTTAGGAAAAACACTGCACGTAATCATGATTTATGATGCGACACTTGTGTTAGACCCCCGATCCAGACACACAAACTGGCCACAGCCACGGCACATGAGCGCAACATTACGCTATCACTAATTAAAAAATGTCACCTACAAAAAATAAAAAATACTCCCAACGTTACACCCGAAAATGGGAAAATGACCCGGAACTAAAAGGTAATATTCTAAAAAATAATCTTGTAAAATAAGATGTAAATCAATTCGTTAGTTAATTACATCATTCTTTTTAGACTGGAATGCTGCTGATCCAAGCTGCCTTATAAATGCACGGTGCCTATACGGTAAATGTTCACTATCAGCACACAAGAGTGATCTATTAACACATGCTCGGACGGAAAAGCATCGTAAGAACGCACGGATGGAGAAGTCTGCAGCTACGTGTAATAAATTGCCGTTTGTGGCATCTATTTCACAACAAGAAAAAGAAGCGGAATTGAAGATTGCAGTATTTATAACTGAACATTGTTCTATAAAGGTAGTAGATCATTTAACTGATTTGTTACCAAAATTGGATGAAAAATCTAGTATTCTGAAGTCGATCAAAATACATCGAACAAAATGTTCTATGTTGATAAAAAATGTCATATCACCAAGTTCACTAACTGTTCTTATTGATGATATTGGTTATCAAAGTCCATTTTCTGTGATAATAGATGAAAGCACTGATATTTCAACCACTAAGTTACTTTGCCTTATGATAAAATACTTTCTGAAAACGAAGGTGAAGTTGTAAAAACATTTTATCGTTGTTTAAAGTTGAATAATTTTGATGCTGATAGTATATCAACTGCATTTAAGGAACAGTGTGAAAGTGATGGGCTGATGCTATCTAATTTAGTAGGGATTGGGTGTGACAATGCATCTGTAATGGTTGGTAACAATCATTCATTTGCAAGTAAGCTGAAGGAAGGTTTTCCACATCTGATGATCAATAAGTGTGTTTGTCATAGTCTTCATCTGTGTGCAGAAAAAGCGAGTGATGTCCTCCCCAGAAGACTTGAGTTTTTTATTCGAGAGGTCCACAATTGGTTCACGTACAGTAGCAAACGTAAACAGCAATATGAAGATTTATATAAAACTATTAATGACAATTTAACACCAAATAAAATTCCCAAGTTAAGTGGCACACGTTGGCTTTCACGGGTGGAGGCAATAATAACAATTTTAAATCAATGGGACGAGTTGTATTTGCTATTTAGGCTGGCAAAAGAAAAAGACAGGTGTTATATGGCGGACCGGCTGGTAGAAATTATGAGCTGTGGAGCATTTAAACTTTACATCATCTTTCTTAAAAATGTTTTGAAAGATGTTTGTAGTATGAATCAGTTGTTCCAAAGTGATCATGCTGATAGCTTAAAATTATTTACGGATTTGTTATTTTTATATAAGTCATTGCTAAATAAGATTGTTGTACCAAATGTTTTATCTAAAATTTCTGAAAACTACTTGATATCATTTAAATTTGAGGATCACATCATGCATGTTCATGCCATTGATTTTGGGTACGAGCTATACAGGGTGAATACAAAAGTCTGAACCCCCCTTTTATTTTTGAACTGAAGCAGATATATCAATTTTGATGAATCCAATGAATAGGAAGTTCTGGGTGGCCTATCCCATGGTGCACTTTTCATCATCCCAAATATGCAAATTAGGACACATTCAAAATTTATCTCAAAAACCGTACGGGATAGAGAAAAAAACCCAATTGCAAACTTGTTCAGCATAAAAAAACAAACAAAACCAAAAAAATCATCCGAATTGGACCAACCAATCACCCACAATCACATGGTGAACTGTTTGTAGCTTACAAACTGTCATACTGCACAAACAAGTTACTTCAAACAGTTTAAAAAAAAAAAGTTAATCAACAAAATGCTCGATGTGATGACTGTGGGCACCATAACACAATTGGGCACGGAACCTAACTGATGCCAAAACATCGGCAAGCATGGCTGGTGTCACCCCTCAGCACGTTTCTTGGATTCGTTGAACCAGATCCTCCAGTGAGGCAGGCTGCGTAGCATAAACCTTGTCCTTCAGGTATCCCCACAAGAAAAAGTCAAGTAGTGTAAAATCAGGGGAGCGGGGCGGCCAACGAACTGGTCCTGTTCGGCCAATCCATTGTTGTCCAAACATCTCACTTAGACGCTCGCGAACGACCAACCGGTAATGTGGAGGAGCTCCATCATGCTGAAACTACGTGCGCTGATACGAGGCCAATGGCAAATTGTCAATGAAGTCTGTGACTACCACGTTGAGAATTTCAGCCCGGTAGCATTCTGCAGTCAGTGTTCCATCATAAAAATACGGTCCAACCACAGTGTCATTGTACAATCCACACCACACATTGATTCTCCAGTTCACTTGATGAGTTGCTTCTCGCAGACATCGTGGGTTTTCGTCTGCCCAATGATGATGGTTGTGCCTGTTGATAAATCCATCCCTGGTGAACTGGGCTTCATCTGCCCACAACACCTCATGAATGAAGTTTGGATTGCCATCCAGGCAGATAAGTAACCAGTTGCAGAAGGCGGCCCTAGCAACATAATCCAATGGCAGTAACTCCTGATGACAATGAATATGGTATGGGTGAAAATGATGTGCGTGTAAAATGTTGATAACAGTTCTCTGATGGCACCCAACATCTACAGCAATTGCTCTGCTGCTTGTGTGGGGATTTGCAGCAACTGCAGCCAGAATTAGTGTTGTATCCTCATCGCCTTGTGGCCTTGGTCGTCCTCGTTCTGCATTAACATTCCCTGTAGCCTCGAATCTTTGAATAATGTGACGCATTGCTTGACGAGATGGATGGCATTCGTTAGGGTATCTGTCTCGATACAACCTAACTGCAGCATATAGGTTTCTCCTCACCTCTCCGAAGCAGAAGATCATGTTGACCATTTCCGGAACCGTGTAGCTTGCCATCCTGGAATTGTTCTGTCTTCTGTGTGCTGAAACATGCCTTTTATTTGCTTTTCCGCATGAAAGTGAATGTGAGTATGGTAATTTATGTTAATTTTTTGATTTGCATGCTTTACATCGTGGAAATATCAACATTCAGTTTTCCTTGGGCAGTGTGACTGTTTGTAAGCTACAAACAGTTCACCACGTGATTGTGTGTGATTGGTTGGTCCAATTTGGATGATTTTTTTGGTTTTGTTTGTTTTTTTATGCTGAACAAGTTTGCAATTGGGTTTTTTTCTCTATCCCTTACGGTTTTTGAGATAAATTTTGAATGTGTCCGAATTTGTATATTTGGGATGATGAAAAGTGCACCATGGGATAGGCCACCCACAACTTCCTATTCATTGGATTCATCAAAATTGACATATTTGCTTCGGTTCAAAAAACAAAAGGGGGGGGGGTTCAGACTTTTATATTCATCATGTATACAGTTGCACACGAAAGCAACATTCCATCTGCAGATGTATTAGATGTGAAAACTAAGTGTCGAGAATTTTTGATTGAATTAGTCAAACAGATTCGATATCGCTTACCCCACAACATTGCTTTACTTCAAAAAATATCAATTTTTAATCCTACAATTGCCACATCCCAAAACAAACCAAGCATCACTGAGTTGGCTAGTATGTTTGGTGTTCCTACTAATCAAATGAACGATATTGAAGACCAGTGGAGAAATCTATGTTAATAAACAATGGGGATGTGTTACATATACTATACGTTTTTGGGCTGAATTTAATAAGGACGTAGATTCTGCTGGCAATAAGAGGTTTTCAGCCATTTCTAAACTGGCGTTTAAGGCATTATGTCTACCAATATCTAATGCAACTCTGGAGCGTGCCTTTTCTCAAGTTACTGTTATAAATGATAAACTTCGAAATAAATTGTCAGTGCCTGCTTTACAAAGCATTTTAATGACACAATATTCTTTAAAAGAAAAAAACGTCGCGTGTTAATTTTTTACCAACTCCAGAAATGTTTGCTAAATTTAATCAATGTATGATCATAAAAATGTTCAAACTGATGACGATATATTTTCAATTTTAAACATCATTCATGACATGGGTGACTTGAGTAAATAAGGGTAACTTGAGAAAATACATTCAAATGCATATGTAGTTTTTATTTTTATAATTTATTTTTTTAATTTATGTATATAGTTATTTTCTTTATAATTTTTGTATACATGCAACAAACAAAATAAGCAATAAAATATATTTGGGGTATTTTTTAGTGGTTTTTTATTTTATTTGGAGATTTTTTTAGTGGTTATTTCCAGCGAATTTAGTGGGGGCACAGCAGTTAGAGTTGGCAACACTGGATGTCTTCACTAGATTTCCCGAGGCGGTGGCTCTGAAAGAGCAGTCCGCGCCAACCATCGCGAAAGCACTCTTCAGGAACATAACATGCCAATGCGGAATACCGGAGCTAATAGTAATGGACTGAGGACAAAACTTTATGTCTGAAGTATTACGGCAGCTTTATGCAGACCTGCTGGTGACGCATCAACCCACAACCGCATACCACCCCACATTTAATGCAATATTTGAGCGTCTAAATCAATCACTGGAGAGACCCTCCGAACATTAAGCAGAAATCACCCAAGAGAATGGGCTGACTTGCTCGACGCCGCGTTGTTTTCCATACGAACAGCCACATATGAAAACCTGGGTGACACCCCAGCATACCTGATGTACAGTTTTGACCCTGAAAACATGGGACAGCTGGCAACAGGAAGACACCGTGCAGGAAATAGACTATAGGCAATATAAATCAGAATTGATGAAACAACTCGCTAAAGCTCGAAACATAGCACGCCAGGTGAGCGACGGACAGTGGAGAAAGAAGGTACAAAAAATCAATGGGGCGAGGCAATTACACGAGCAGTACCAAGAGGGAGGCCGCATGTGATTGCTATGGAAAGGCGGCAGAAAAAAGAAACTGTCGTTCAAATACCTAGGACCATACAGAGTCATGAAACGGGTTAACGAGGTGAATTATGAGATTACAGATAGGACAGGCCAGCATAGATAGACCGTACACGTCGACCGAATGAAGCAATATATACAGGATCATAGAGTACGACGCTACAAACACGCACCAAAGACGAAGTGCCATGAAACATCCGCGAGCCCCGAATACGGTGAAGAGGACGACCCCATTCCACGAGCTAGGCTTATTATGGTGGTTAGGGAGAAAGAGCAAACAGAACGGGCAGCCTGGTATGAGGTACAGCCATGGGAGAACCCACATAATTATCGTGATTTACATTATGGCAGAGTAGAATAGGAGTAGCAAATACTAGAGAATAGGCAGGAGTAGGAATTTATGTGGGAAGGGTAGTTAGTATTAGTTAAGGATTTTAGTTTTACTGGGAATAATTGAAGGCTTGCCCGGAAGAACGTGACTTGTTACATATGAATGTGTGGAACAAGTCACGTTCTTCCGGGCAAGCCTTCGATTGTTTTATCATTTTTTTGAGGAGATGGGAAAGAACGTTTGTTCCAATCCAGGTGGCGTGAGAGACGAACCTGTCGGTGGCTGTACCTCGACCTAGCCTCCAACAGTATGGAGCTGTTCGAGAGGAGCGCGTGGAAGGCCAGCGGGCGAGAGTCGGCGCCTCACCGCTCATTCAGCTGTTCACAGCCGCACAGGCGGAACTAGGGTTCAGTTACTCGGGGACCATTTCACTAGGGTTGTTTTGTTTTGGGGCAATCTCTCAGGGGTTTAGTTAATCAGGGTTTAGTGTTAAAATTACCGAGAGTAATATTGTCTTTTGTTTGAGGTATGGGCCTGTGTGACGGGACATATGGCTTATGCAGTTGATATTCCTTATTACCCGCCACAACAGACATGACTTAAAGGATAAGAGCATGTCTGTATGAAATTATTTTTGTTTGTTCTCTTTAGTTTGCTTGACAGAGAAAAGTAAGGGAGGATCGTGATCGTTCGTTTCTTTTATTAGATTTTGCATCTCAGGTAGTACTCAAAAGATCGTCCTAGAATAGTGACAGAAATGCCTGTTTTCTTTTATTATTTTATTCTTTTTTCCCTTGCATTTGTTACAATAACCTTGGCTTTCAAGAAGCACAACAAATTGAATTTTAGATCTCGGTAAAAGAGCTTAACTTATTCCTAGTAATTTATTTTAGTTATTTTACTTTATGAATGGCGATGCTGTGAGAAAATAAAAATGTGCTATCTCTTTGTTTAAAAAAATTTTGGCGAGAAAATAACTGTGAACAATGAACAAGGAAGGAGGCACAGAGTTGCCATGACAATGACCTCCGCTGAGGGGGGATTCCGAGAAATATAGCAACAGACCAATCGGAAATTGGGTCAAGGAGTGTAAAGGACAATAGAGAACACACATGAAAGGAAAAACAGATAATATTCCACCCTTATCAAAGAAGCGAAGATGAGAAAGAACGAGGAGAAATAAGTTTTATTTTATGGAAAGCAAGGATTCACGCACAGTCGAGACTGCCGACGGATGCATGGTGAGGAGGAGAGGAATGGAGAAATAGGCAGAAGAGTGTAGGAGCATGCAGACTGCGAGATCCCTGAGCGAGCGGCAGCAGTCAGTGGGTAAGGCGGCTCAAACAACAGGCGTGTGTGTCTTGTGTGGAGCACGGTGCCAGGCCAGAGCGGGAGTGATCTGTGTAGATGGGAGTGGAGAAGAGTGGCGATCAATTATACAATCACTGGCCACTTCTTATGCCAGCTTAGGGGATCAGTATATGTGGGCACTGGGGTTCCAGGCTGCACAAGACAGAACCTGTGTTATCCTCCACGACATATACCCCAAAGTCAGGCTGTGGCTAGAGGGCATGTGGAGATAGCGTGCGAGAGTTGGCAGTTTCCTACTGAAGCGCACCGTAAGCGGCAGGCGAGGCGGCGGCACATCCAGGGACGTCCGCAGCAACACCGAGAGCGATCCAGCGAGCCACAAAGAGAGAAAAGGAGGCAACGAGTATAGATGGAGAAAGGAGCAGACGCCAAGGGACCATGATGCGGTATCTACGGGTGATGAGCGGTTTGTGAACGATTGAAACGAGTGACAAGCTAAGTAAAACATTGAATAAGCAGGCCCGTGCGCAAAGTTGAGTGTAATTTAAAAGTGCAGCTGAACTTGTTAGTGCTTAGAACTGCGATCAATTTAGTGAACATTACTGACTGATAGTAATAAAGCATACAGTGCAGCATTGCCAGCTAAAGTTGATAGTTAATTTAAGAATAACGATCCATTCCAAATTGAGCACAATCTATGTAAAGTTTTCAATTGTTGTTGCATCTAATTTAGTCAATCTTATTTATGATAATAGCATATCAATCCTTTTTCAAAATTTTTATTTTACATTTTTTTATTATCAGTTTTTTTGCTTCCAACTTATGTTTAAATTATTCAATATCCAGTACAAGTTATTTATAATTTCTTTCTGTTAGTCTATAATCTTATTTATTTATTTTATTTTTTCTTGCTAAAATAAAATTCCCTTTATTTGATTATCCTAAAAATTGGTTGTGCTAATTGTAAGCCAAGGTTAAATTGGTTTTTAACTTAAGCACGGGAGGGAGAGTATTTCCATTCATTTTGAGGAACATTGCCAGGGTATTTGTTATGATCCCATTCGAGGCTAAAAGGGTAATTTCTACATGATCACAGCGCAGATAAGTACTAGATTAAGAACATTGTTGATATTACATAAGAGTTATAGTTAGAATAGCAATTACGAGCAGGAAAGCTAGCACTGGAACAGTTGGAGTTTGATTTAGTTTGTAGCAAGTACAGGCTTAGATTATTTATATTGTATGCAAGTTGTGGGTTTTTATTACAGGCTAGGAAATTTAACGTGCGTAACAGAGCGCATTACGGTTTATCGGAGTTGAGTCATCACAAGCGTGTGTCCTTTAACGTTTCGCCATAACTAAGAGCACAAAGGAATGTTACATCACATCTGCAAAGTAAAATTCTAGTGTTTTACCACTAGACCATCTGAATTCAATGAAAATCTATGCTACAATTCGGGCATTTATAAAGTGTAGTCAATTATAATAAATTTTAAGAATTTTTTTCTCAGAAAATTTTGAGAAGTGCATCGAATGGCTTTGGATGGGTGTTTAATTTGGTGAAAGATACACGTAAATTTGTTTTTATCAAAACTGGGGAATCCGAGTACCGTATATACCCGCGTATAAGCCGATTTTTTTTTTTCCAAAAAATGACCCCTAAAAACCACATTCGGCCTATGCGCGGGTCAGAATTGATGAAAACTCTTATAAGTGGAGTTTACAAAAAACTAAGCAATAATTTTATTTATTAATCCGTTTAGATTTTATTTATTAACCCTTTCACTGCATAAATAAATTTCTGATAAGATAAAAGTATTCTCTCTCTTTGCAGCATAATGGGAATCTCTAAAAGGCTGTGGCGGCCATATTGGAGAAAGTATGAGAGGGGGAGGGGCTTCAAACGAAACCAGCGCATCTTTACGTGTTCTCTCATTGCAATACATACAGTAAATGCATTAATCTGAACAGTATTCAAAATAGAACATCGAAGCATCGAAGATTCAAGAAGACTAAAAAATTCGATTTCGAAACGTTTTGAACATCGATACATGAGCTAACATCGATACTATCGCCAAGCACTAGCATATGAAATTTAATAGACCTTAACAGCACATTGTACAATTATAAACAATATACAGTGCAGTATTTCACGTCTTTTTCCTCAATTTTCCATTCACTTTTCCATTGTTAAAAGCAAATGCTCTGGGGTCCGGTGATAATAATAAAAATACGTTAGGCCTACTGAAAGATGATCGAAAAATGGTTTATAAAATAAAATACTTCAAATAATTTTTTTGTATCTGTTACGCATTGTAATTTTAAAGATTATATAGGGCCATTCAAATCGTGTATAAAACAATTTAAGGGGGTATTATAGATGTCAAGGTAAACATGGGTTCGAATTTGAACGCCAACTGGGATAGGCCTATGAACAGAAATAAAAATGCCGCCACCAAGATCAACAAGTTAATAACTCAGGTTCGGTAAAGCCTGGATTAATGAAATTTGGAGGACTAACAGGGTACATAAGACTCTATATGCCGTTAGAATTTGACTGAATTCCAACAAGAAGTTTTCGAGTTAATCATTCAACATCATAACACGTTTACTTTTGAGTACTAACCAGCACTTGTTACAATTTTCACTGCGTAACTCGGAAACTTCTCGTTGGAATTCGATCAAATTTTAACGGTATACACAGTCTTATGTACCCTGTTATCCCTCCAAATTTCATTAATCTACACTTTACAGAACCTGAGTTATTATTTGGAGTTCGGTCATTTGCCCCAAACTGCCGCATGCCTTTTGAACATCGATAGCCTATTATCGCAAAGCGCATACGAAGAATACGAAAATTTTTATCAACTTTTTGGAGAGTCTGATGAAGAAGATGCTACTTTTGAAGGTTTCCCCACATAATGATGTTCTTATATAAATTTATTGTTTTTGTAATAAATTTTTTTCCCCTCAAACGTTGCAATTTTTTTTTTTTTCCTTTTTTGCCTCGGCTTATGCGCGGGTCAAGGCGTTTTTCAACTTTTTGGGCTCAAAAACAGGGGGTCGGCCTATGCGCGGGTCGTCTTATACGCGAGTATATAAGTAATTGGAGTCTTCTTGTGAGACAGAATTATGAATAGAAAAAATGTTGAAATTGGTTTGGAGGAAGTCTGGAGAGGAGTTCTTGGCTTTAAAAATCTGTATGGATTCCAGAATTGCAGTCTTGAAAGGATTATTACAAAAGTGGAGAATGGACATGACTTCTTCATGTCCAGTGATGGCAAGATGATTGGTACAACTGGATTTATCATCTTCTAATAAGAGGCCATATGTTATTTTAAACGGACGGCGAAGTTGGAGGACAACAATCCTATGTAGAACTTGTTGCAAAATCCGCAGTTTAAACGATGTACACCGGAACGTGATACACCATTAGTGATATAAAATGGTTAATTATTTTAATCTATTTATTTCCATTCTCTTTTTCTCATTGAGGTTTTGTTAAAAAAGTTTAATTATCAAGAATTTAAAATTAGTTTTCTCTATTGGCTATATTTACCACCTCAGGTTAATCTGAGAGTTAGGGTTAAGGTTAGAGTTAGGACGAGAAATGGTATTTTAACATTTCTTTATTGGATAACAAGAGTTACATATTAAGGTTTAATTCTGGGTTGCCCTTTTAATGCACTTTTAATTTGAAGTGGTGAATATAGCCATATGTACTTCTTTCTGTAACCCCAACAAATACTTTAATGCCTGTGATAATTGTGTAAACTGAAATGCTTGGCAAAAACACATTAGTATCCATATCACTCATGGACCTTTATTCATATTATTGTGTATTCAGCGATACTAGTCCAATGTATCCTTTAAGTCTTATCCAAATTTTCTACTTCTAGTATGTGAAACTGTGTATGACCATCCTAAATACATGGTACAACAGGACATGCTTGCAGCTGAAGCTAACGCCAAAGTACGCCACATCTTCAAGATCAAAGACAAATCCCCAGCTGCTAGACGAACAACAGCCTATGTGGAGAGGAAGAGATTCGCTACCTACACCACAAGAAGGACAAATTGAACAAAGTTCTAATAAGGTTGCTTTTGTAAATGCCTGTGATAAGGGTGTAAACCAAAATGCGTCAGCAATAAACACATAAGTATCCATAAAGCTCGTGGATATTTATTCATATTACTTGGTATTCAGCGATACTAGTCCAAAGGATCTTTAAGTCCTATCTAATACTTTAAGTTGTGGTAAAAGTATATCATTATGTAAATAGATATGTCAGTTAGACTAATTTTCAATTGTTGCACTTTGTTGGGATAATATCCCACTTAACAGTGATCTTTATCCATTGAGTAGAGCCAACACCATCTAGACAGAAGGCCTGTGCACAAAAACTGTATACTTTGTTACATCATCATCAAACGGCCAAATTTAGGTCTTATTATTGGTAGAAATATGATAACCAATAGCCTCTTCAGTGTGATGTAACAATGTATGACGTTTTTGTGCGCAGGCCTTCTATTTAGGTGGTGTTGGTAGAGTGGAACATTTTAGTTGAGTATAACTCAAGTTGATTTTGAAAGAGAAGCAATGCTTCCATAATAATGTTAAGACAACTCTTTTAAGGTGGAAGACAGTTGGAAGCAATTGATTTTTACCCATAAAATTTCGTTCCTAACATTAAGCTAAACCATAAAAGAAACAAGACACTCTGCAGAATCCCACCAAGCTCATGAAGTGCATTGTAATGCCTATTCCTACTGACCCAGCAAGATGGCAAAGCTACACCTGTTGATGCTTGCGCACAGTGCTCAAAAGGCATCTGAAAATACGTTACATCCTGTGCCGCAACTGGCAAATACAGGGTGTCCATAAAAGGTCTGACACATTTTATCTGTGCATTACCAAAAAACTAATAAAGATAAACAGAAACGGATTTCAATATATGAAACTGTAACTGAAAAAGTTTTATTGTGTTTCACAACTTCGCCGCTAGAGTGCGGGAACTATACATCCGGATTATTAAAACAAAAGATGGCTGCTCCACAGGAGAGAGCACGGACAGTGTAATGGTTTATCGAAATGAAATCGGTGACTCGGACAATTTTCGGTGACAATTTAATAAGGATCCACTATGTCGAAACAGCATTTTGGAATGGGAGAAGAGGTTTTTGGAAACAAGCACCATGCAATGAAAAAAAAATTTCAGGCTGCAGATGAGGATGTGGAAAGAGTTGGAGAGGCATTTGATTGGAGCCCTAGAAAATCGATGAGGATAGCTTCCAGTGAATTGGGGTTGCCTAAGACCACGGTACATAAAATCGTATGCAAGACGTTACAATTGTATCCATACACGATTCAGCTTGTACAAGCTCTCCAACTAGATGACAAACCGAAATGTACAAAGTTTGCTGTTTAGATGTTAAACAGGATTGAAGACAATTGAAGACAAGATTTCTTCAGTGTGTTGTGTTTTCCAACGAGGCGCCATTCCACGTTTCTGGACATGTTAACCGCCACAATGTTCGCATTTGGGGATCTGAAAACCCATGCTGTGTCCGTGAAATGGAAAGAGACAGTCCAAAAGTCAATGTCTGGTGCGGGCTTATGCACGATCAAGTACGAGGGTGGTCCGATAATAAAGGTACAGGTCAAATTATCCAGGACCAATTCAAAGAAACAAATGTCATGTATACTACAAAGGCTTGTTTATTTTTCAACATAGTCGCCGTGAACATTTAAGCATTTGTCCCAGCGCTTCACCAGTTTAAAGTTTCTTGTCTGAAATTAACGAGATATTGTCTTCAATGATTTCGCAAACAGTGCTCTTTGGAATACCTGTCATTGCAGAAAGTCCACGAATTTTTATTCTTCAATCATCCATGATCAAGCCATCAACAATCTGACAATTTTCCGCCATGTGTGAGGTCTGCCTCTAAGGCGCTCTGGATCATCACTCAATTCCGTCCTCCCTTCTTTAAATTTCTTACACCATACACTAACTTCTTTTCGGCTTAAAATGTTCTGTCCATAAACTTTAACCAACCTGCAATGAATTTTGCTGACTTACTCCTTCAGCTTGGAGAAATCTGATTACTCCTCGAACTTCGACTTTGACATATTTGTTGATAACACCGGTCATTTTGACAACTTGCTGTACGTCAGGTATTAACTCAACGAACGAACCGTTTCAGTGGTAACTACTACTGACATGTCCTCATTATGTATGCATATGATGTCGTTGCTGCGCGCGCAGGTCTCGTATGCCCGTCCCCTGTACCTTTATTATCGGTCCACTCTCGTACTAGGACCCTTCTTTGCGGAACCAACAGTTACTTCCATTACGTATCTGGCCATGTTGCAGAATTTTGTATTCCCACAATTAGATGAACTACGGCCTGATATTCTTTTCCAACAGGATGGAGCATCACCACACAAGGAAACAATTGTTTGTGCCGCTTTGCACAAAAAATTTCCATGTCGTTGGATAGGAAGAGATGGACCTATCTGTTGGCCCCCTCGATCACCCAACATTATGCCACAGGACTTTTTTTTTTGTGGGGGTTGGCGAAGGACCAGGTGTTCAAGATAAAAGTTAAGAACATTATGGATTTGAAACGCCGAATCACGGTTGCTATTAACAAGGTGGATGTCGATATGCTTTGTGACATTTCATGTCAGTGAGTGTCAAATGGGTCCGGCGGGAACATGTGGGTGTCATAATTGTACATACAGGGTGATTCAGTCAATTTCTGACCATTTCAGTACTATGATTTATTGACCCATTAATGTTTACAAACTTAGCATTTCAGTATGATATTTTAGGCAGTTCGGAGTTTTTATTCCCGTGGAAAAGTCTTGATGATATGCTCAATGTGGCCACCACGAACGTCTTGAACTGCTTGCAGCCGAATGGTGAAGTTGTTCATAACTCTAGCCAGGATTTCTGCATCCACAAGGGTGCAGCAGTCGACGATGCTTTGTCGCAGCTGGTCTAGGGTTCTTGGTGCTGTAGTGAACACACTGTCTTTAAGGAACCCCCAGAGATAAAAATCACATGGGTTTAGGTCAGGACTCGTAGGGGGCCAAAGAAAGCCACCCCCGAATCGATCTGGAAACCTATTTGAAATGACACGATTTCCGAATTTCTGATTGAGAAAGTCTAGCACTTCATTAGTGGTGTGAGGCCTAGACCCATCCTGTTGAAACCATTGATGTCGAAGCGGTATACGCCTCCTTCGCAGCTCGGGGATGAAGAAGGTTTCCAACATGTTAAGGTAAGCCTGTGACGTTACGGTGCCCTCAAAAAAGAACGGACCAATGATGCCTCTTTTGTAAATCGTGCACCAAGCCATAACCTTTCGTGGATGAAGAGGTGACTTATGAGGGTGCACCATCTCGTGAGGGTGCTGGGAACCCCAAAAACGAATGTTGTGTTTATTAATGGTCAGAAATTGACTGTATCACCCTGTATGTAAATTATGGGGAAGTTATTATTTTTGTTATTTAATTCGTTGTTTATGATTTATGCTGTCTTTATTTCTTGATGTTTGTTGATTTAATTCTGATATTATTCAATTGAATTATTTAGGAATTTATTTGAGTTATTTTTTCGTTTAAAAACTGTTCTATAGAAAAATAGTCATTTTAATTACAAAATTAAAAGAGGCCTTACAGTACAGAGAACAACATCCTCACAGATTTGTCATTTTAATTGTTGTTGACGATCGCTGTTCACGACGTTGGTCGTGCAACAGGTTTAGTTATTGTTAAGGAGGAAAAGCATTGTTTCTAAGAGAATTTCCTAGAAGCTGTGTCATCTTCCAGTGTGCGTACTGTTGAGGTTTTATGTATTTTTTATTGAATAATTTTTTTTTTTTTGGTTTTGAGCAACCGCTCCAAAAGGTTGAGAAAAAAAATGGTGGGAACGCTTGAACATTCGGAGAGTGTGTTCTTGTTCTTTTCTGCCGACGTATGCCTGTAAGCTTGTTGTTTATTCTGCTGCTGCTGATTTCATTAAATTATAGTACTCAAAGTTTCGCTGGAAGAAAAGAGTTTTTCTGCTGCCCGCTTACGAGAACGACGTGACGATTTGTTTGTGTTCGAATGGACATCGGAATGCGCGACACATCTGAAGACTGCAAGCCAATAAGGGGTCATATTGGGTGATTCCTTTCCATGTTGTGTGCGTGGGGAAACTTTTTAATCAAGCTAAATAAACAGTGCATTATTAGCATCTGATTAAACTAATTAAAGAGAAGATTGGATAGTTACTGGAATATTGCCCGAATATAATAAAGTCTAAGTGTACAGATTTTAGGGTGGAGCTGCTTAGATTGCCGCTGGAATAAGACGTTTTAATGAGAGCGCTTCACACGTGTCTTGTTATGTTATTGAATAGTTGCATTGTTTGTAAAGTAGCTGTTTAGTCTGCATTAGTAAACATAAGGAGGCTTGGCAACGCAACAAGGTGAAGTATCCGTGTTCGATGAAGATACTTGGGAGCGATATTTGAACTGACGTATTGCTTTATGTTCTTATGCAAAGTGGGCGTGCGCACAGCTTTCGTGCGGCATGAGCCTCGTTATGAGCACGACCACCAGGGCGTGAGGGAGCCATTACAACTGAGTCACGGACACATTGGAGTGTCGAAGGGGGGTTACTGCGGTCCTCCCCCTGTTAGGTAAGCTAAGTAAAAGGGTCGTGCGACGCGAGAGAGCGTTGTAGTTTTGGAAATAAGAGCACTACCTGTGTGTCCTGTATGGCTAAATAGTTATGTAACCAATCACGAAAACCCGCCTGCATAGCTGAAGAGCAACTCGCGTTGTTACATATCGGTGCTTATTGTGAAGCCTCGCTCACAATTAAGAGTAACAATAAGATGCAATATAATTTATGCATGAGCTGATTAATGTACTGATTGAGTAAACAGGCCTTAGAAGATAGTTGTTTAGTACTTTGACACTGGAGGGCCCTCTTCAGTTGTTACTTTGTGCGTTAAACATAGCTTGTTAAATATTTTATGTGCAGCGTTATTTGATGCAATTCCTGTTAAACTGATTTTAAACATTGTCTCTGTTTGTGTATTTTTATTATTCTTCCAGAAATAAAGAGAGTTATTATGTTAATTAGCTGCAATAGTTCTTATAATTTTAAAATTCACATCCTCGGGTATCAGTCCCGAACCCCTGGCGCCCATCTCACCTGACACTAGTTTTTGTTACATTTAAATTAGGGGGAGGGGCGTCACAGCTCAAAAGAATATGGCAAGAAATTGATTATCGGCTGGATATCCTCCGTGTGACCCAAGGAGCACATGTTGGGGTCTACTAACTTGGTTTAATAAAACTTTTTCAGTTACACTGGAATCAAGCCAAAAACTGTGGACACAACTATAGAAAGAAAAATAACTCCAAAACCACTATTCCACATAATAAATTTTAATGACTCAGATGTACATTTCGTTTCCGAAATGTACATCTGAGTCATTAAAATTTATTATGTGGAATAGTGGTTTTGGAGTTATTTTTCTTTCTATTTTTCAGTTACAGTTTCATATATTGAAATCTGTTTCTGTTTATCTTTATTAGTTTTTTGGTAGTGGACAGCCTGTATTTCAGGCAGCAGTGTTGAGATCTGTTCAATTTATGCCTGTTACTGCTTTCATCATGCATAGCTGCCAACATTGAAAAGTGAAAAATCGGGAGGTCTACCAAATCAGAAGTAAGCTAACCGGAAGTGGGTCAAATTAAAATAGGCTAACCGGAAGTTTAGGGGAGACAATTTTATATTTTGATCACAAATGATAAAGTAATGACTAACAAAAATAACTTAAAAAAATAACAAATCAATCTATTAGCATTCACTGACATGTCAGTTGCATACTTGAGTTAAAGACTGATATTTAGCGGAAATTTCTGCTAAGTTGACAGCCTCGCATTCATTTTCTACTTTCATAGTAGCCTCGCACACATTTAATGGATTTTTAGCTGTTTCAGTGGTTTTAACAAAAACATTTTTGAGTTGGCAACACCGGAAATAGCGTCAAAGGCGCTATTTTCGCTACTCAAGTTTTCAACAACTGGGAAAAAAGTTGTAGCACGTTCACAAGTTTTGTTCTCGGCATTGTGATTGTGGAAATCGTGGAACACAGACACAGAATACGAGAATTTTCAACTAATTTATTTACTGAATTAAAAATCAGGAGATGATTTTCTTAAATCGGGAGGGCGGGAGATCGGTCTAAAAGTCGGGAGTCTCCCGCCAAAAGCGGGAGAGTTGGCAGGTAGGAACATGTATACCGTCAATCCAATCAAGGCCGATTACTGGAGCACGTGATTAAAAAATGACGGCTGATGGCAACTGCTAATGAAACGAGCAGAAATGCACTTCATTTTGTAAATGCAAAGATAGAAATTGCTATAGTCCTTTAACTTTTTATGTTGTTAAATAGCTATATTTGGTTACATTTTTATTTGGATAATTCAGTTGGAAATCCGCAAGTTTTAGAATTGAAATGTGGTTATGAATTCCTTTTTCGATAGTTTCAATTGGAAATAGTGCAGATTGATGTCGGCGACTGTGAAATTTATATATATTTTTGGCGACTTTTTATAATACAGAAAAATATGATTACCGAGTAAATAAAAATAAAGCTAGAGTGTTATTTTGTACTCTGTTTTGTTATGTATACAATGTATATGCTTTCTCAATGAAATATAATTACAGCTGAATTTCTTTATGACAATCTCTGATACCATAAAACCTTGGTTATAATGAAACAACTCTGAATTCCCAATTGGCTTTCAGATACAGTATAACAAATCTTTGATAATACAAAGTTCTGTGGACCCTGAGGCTTATTGTAAGAAAGTTTTACTGTAATAATTTTACATCAAAACGTCACCGCCATTAAAATTCGCTTTTCTTGTCGCTTCTCTCATGTCGCAGTGCTGCCTAGGTGGAAACAACTCAGCAGAAGGCTGAGGCAGGAAAAGGAGAACAGAGCTGTTTTGCCCGCTTGTCGTGTTGTCGGTCCAAAGGAAACCAGCATTAAAAAATCTAGCATCCTATCATTTATAATAATAACCTGATAAATCTGAGATTCCACTTACAGATACAGCTGAGACAATTAGTAATTTAATTCTTATATACATACAATAGCTTTTGATACACACAACTGCCCACTACACAGATATGGGTTATCTCCATTGAATATCATATTTCCATTGTCCGTACCTAATGAATATATCAACTAATTGAATAGTTCATATGAAACACTCAGACTTTTGATAACAGAGGTCTCGTTTGATAACTAAGGATGATTTTGCTAATTATCTTCCCACACGTCTCTAATGAGGTGACCTGATAAAAACATTATGATAATGACACAATGCTTGTGATTATTAAAAGAAAAAGAGAGAGATGGGATGAGACTTTGTACTGTCCAATGGAAACCAGCATTAAAAAATCTAGCATCCTATCATATATAATAATAACCTGATAAATCTGAGATTCCACTTACAGATACAGCTGAGACAATTAGTAATTTTGTGACGGAACGTTGCGCTGACGCGTCCCAATGTCGTTTTGTGACGCAACAGCACCTCGCTTCGCACTTATTCTTGTAGCTATAGCCTACTTTACTCACTTAAATAAGCATTTCTTATCACTAATGGTCTTAGGGTCCCTATTCTTATCTGGTATGATCGTATAGTGGTAGTTCTATTTTCTGTCTCCTTCCCATATATCATAATAAGTACCATAATAACAAATATCCCACTAGGCAAATATTTATAAACATGAAACACAAAAAAAAAACAGAATTAACTTAATTTCTAGTTCCCCTCTTGTCCCGCTCCCCTTTAATCAATAATCTGCTTCTGGTTGCAAGTTGGGCTTACCCTTATAATAAATATTTTAAAGAAACGTATTACCCCTTTTTCTCCTTCTTATTATTCCTTAAGTTCTAGCCCCAGGGAATTTGCTCATTCATAACCCAATTGTGATGCTTATCCACCCCCCCAAAATAAACAGGAATCTTGATAATTTCTTAAATAAGACAATTATAACCAATAGCTAGATATATAACACATTTATTCAAATACTTCATCAAGTAAAATAAATAAAATAATAACATACAGGCACAACTCTAATAATTACCCCTCACCACTAAAATTATATAATCCTCTGTACAAAACCAACAGGACAAAATATGCAAAAATGATCTCCCACTTTCTTTTTTTTTTCTTTTATTTCCTAATTAAACTTTATCTCTCTCTCGACTATCTTAACACTAAAATCTACTCTTACTATTAATTAATTACCATGAGCCATATCGATTTCTTTAATTGCTTAATACTATCCCCATTCCTCCTTTCTGAATCATATTAACACTAAAATTTGCGGTCCAAAATATTTCGCGCAGGCCTGTAATTAGAGTTTGTGCACTTATCTGAATGTCGACACTTCCACAGTTAATACCATGACTCCTGCTGGTTTCATGCCGGTTCTCATTCCGTCCTCCTGGGATTCTGCATGTACTGTCCGCTCTATCAGTTGCGTCGACTCTGGCGATCCCTCTCCCTTCTTGGTGTGGAAACTACCGCGGTTGCGCTACGTGGTCAGGCCGGCTCAGATCTGCTGCTTCTTCGTGCTCGCTCTCAGGGCCAGTTGCAGAGCGGTTCGCAGTCAGAGAAACAACGTAGGTCGAACGCACCCAGGTACCCCGGTGTACGAGACATAGGCACTACTTCACCGTGCACCCCTGCGTTCTGGTCACCTGTTGCAAAGCCGCCGGCCACGTCCGCTTACCGCACTCCTGCTCACTCCTCGTCATGTGGGGGCCTGCTAGGCCTACGCTACTGCCTAGGTCCCTGGCGTCGCCATCTCGCCCGCCTATTTCGGAATGTTGCTCGCTGAAAAAACTTTCTGATACTCGCTGTCGACTCTACACTTCGAGATCGCTACCACAACTGTGTCTTTTTTTACTTTTATTCCAGTCATTTCCTCTCCTTCTTGACCTTGATTTCTTTTTGTTCACAGTTCACTTCCAGGAATTTCCTCCTCCTTCTCCCGCTGTCTGGGTATCACCCCACCTCTCCCTTTTTCGCTCATTGTTCACCTTTTTCGTTCCTTAATCCTTACACAAAAGCAGGCTCTAGGCCTACTTTATCTAACTTGGCTCGATCCACACAAAATTTATGAATAAATAAACAAATTTTTCTTTTGAGTCGAGAGAGATCAGTCACTCACCCTTGGGTTTGTTTGAGCTTTATTCTCCTGTATGCCTTCCTGCCTCCTAAGATTAATTAGTTTATCTTAGTCAACTAATCTTCCCAATTCCTTTTTATTCTCTTATATATCTTAGCGCTACCCCTATATGATCTACACTTGTTCGTTATAATTTTCAAAGCCCATACCTTCATAGCTAGCTAACACAGATATGCCTATTTAGCATATCTGTAGTGTCGGGCAGTGTACGATAAATTAATATCGTGCACGTCCCGTCACAATTTAATTCTTATATACATACAGTAGCTTTTGATACACACAACTGCCCACTACACAGATATGGGTTATCTCCATTAAATATCATATTTCCATTGTCCGTATCTAATGAATATATCAACTAATTGAATAGTTCATATGAAACACTCAGACTTTTGATATCAGAGGTCTCGTTTGATAACTAAGGATGATTTTGCTAATTATCTTCCCACATGTCTCTAATGAGGTGACCTGATAAAAACATTATGATAATGACACAATGCTTGTGATTATTAAAAGAAAGAGAGAGAGAGAGAGAGAGAGAGAGAGATGGGATGATACGTTTTTGGAATTTCCTTTTATGTCATACTCAAATAGAGATTTTATGAAATCATTAATTAATGGGATGAGACTTTGTACTGTGCTTTTTTTTAATTGAATGCCTTATAGTACGACACAGAAATAACCAACCAGTTTCATATTTCTACAAAAAGAGACAATGCCGGAACAGGTTGGTTATTTTTATCTAACTGTCTTACAAGTTATGGCATTCTTGGCTTACTCATTCAATGTTCTTATTCAATTGAATTCTGACTAATTTCCAATTCAAACTAAACTAATTTTTTCATGGATGAATACATAGAAGTTACTAGATGGAGATTACATTAAAAGTTATTGCCATGTTGTGAGCCTCTATTATTTCTTGTTTCATCCTACTAATTATACATACATTCTAAAGACCCTATTTTGCCTTTAAAACATGCAGCTAATGGAAATTAAGGTAACACTAGCCAGAAAAGAAAAGCAGTAATTAATAAATAAATTGCAATTAATAAAGTTAAGGCGTTTTTTTTTGAAATTTTCACAAAATTAAATAACTTTACAAACATCTGTCTATATATATAAAGAAGGATGTTTGTTTTTTATAAAAATCTACAGTTTTATTCCGATCTTGATGAAATTTTGCATACTTGACCTTCAAAGCATGAGGAAGGTCACTGTCTACCTCAGATTTCGAAAAAAAATTAATTATTGGTAAAAAATCGATATTCATAGTTATGGCAAAACATTAATGAGAATATCTCATGACCAACAATACAAGGCAAAGTTTGCGCAACAAAACTTATCAATAATGGTATTGTTGCAACTCGACTCTCTAAATTTCTATAGTGAAGGCAAAGAAATATCTATAGTGAATTTCTCCGAAGTGGATATAACAAAGACTCAGGGATTTATAATTCAGGGAAGTGAGTACAATACCCTGGCCCTGAGACAATGACAGAGGTCGAGGTCACGGAGCATCACCCGGATGTGGGTGGATACCTGGCCCTTCAATAGGTGACCGGGGGGAGCGAGTGAGTATTCCATGCCCTTCCCGGAAATATTATCTCAGGTGCCGAGATGTAGTGTTTTACGGCACTAGACGATCACTAGCCTCCGAGAGACAAAGTCGAGGAGCAACTCGCTCTGCACCAACGTACCACCTATAAATGTAAAGAAATGTAATATATTTCTGTTGATTGAAGTCGGAGTCTCAGTCTATCTATGCTACACTCACACACACATGGGTGATTAGCAACGACGAACCCGGTACAAGCTTGGGCGAGAGGCGATTGTAGCTCCCGGCTCGTTACAATCTGGCATCCCTACCAGGATAGACTGAGACGAAAGACGAAGTTTCCTTTTGCGAGACAACAGAATGGATAACTTGCGACAACGGAAAACGCCGATGAGAAGCAGTTTTACGAGAACGGCGAATGCACTGGTGGAAGAACTCACTTCGGAGCGACCACAACCAGATGCGATCGCAGAGCTGCTCTCACAACTAGAGGTGAAGGGGATACGACTGGCAGAAATCGACAACGAGGTGCAGAGACTGCTGCAATCCGAGCGGTGTACACAGGACGACTTCGACCATGAGTTCGAGATGGCAGAGGTGTACAGCGAGAAGCTGACATTGTTACGGACCAGAGTGGCCAGACAGATGACGGGGATTGACGCCAACAGGACAGGAGGAGCCTCATCAGACACAGGTGATCTCCAGGCGTCAAAACGTGAGTACAGACTGCCAGAAATAGAATTAAGGAGGTTTGGTGGTGATTTGAAGGAATGGCTTGGGTTCTGGGGACAGTTTAAAAAGATACACGAGGACAAAGATATCGAGGCAGAGGATAAATTTCAGTATTTAGTCCAAGCTACCGTGGAAAGGTCACGGGCCCGACAGATAATCGATAGTTTCCCACCCACAGCAGAAAGCTATCCTAAAGCAATAAATAGACTTAAAGAACAGATTTGGCAGGGAGGATACCCTGGTAGAAGTGTACGTAAGAGAACTGTTGCAATTAGTGTTGACGAACGCACTAAATCCAACTACGAGAGCGAACGTGAGTGCACTCTACGATAATTTAGAGACCCAACTGCGTGCATTAGAGACTTTGGGGATCACCAGCAAGAAGTATGCGGCGATGCTTTACCCGCTAGTCGAGTCCTGTTTACCTGAGAAGGTATTGCGTGCGTGGGAAAGAAGCAGGGTGACACTGAATGGCAACAGTGATGGCTCATCGTCAGGCCTAAATTTACTTATGAGATTTTTGCATAATGAGGTAGTTGGCGAGGAACGAATCAGCTTAGCAAGAAGCGGTTTTGGCTTTGGACAAGAGTGCCGCCGAAAATGCGTACCTAAGCCGTCAGCGCCTAGGGGTAAGAGTAACGCTGCAACAGCTGTCGAACTCTTCAACTACGGAAGGGATTCAAGAGCAGTCGCTAAAGAAGGGGCCTGTAATTTTTGCGGTGAACGACATGCTAGCCAGGACTGCCAAAAAGCCTTTAAAATGAATTTAAGATGTAAAAGAAAGCTGATTATGAAGAAGGGGTGCTGCTTCATTTGCCTAAAGAGTGGCCACCGAGCGAGGGATTGTCATGCGAAACACAGATGCCAAAAATGTGGGGGTCAACATTTCGCAGTTATCTGCGAGAAGGCAGATGCGACAGGAGAACGGCGAAGCCATGATGACAGTCAGCACACAAGCGACAATATCTAGCAAATCAAGGATGCTCTGTAAGAGTCGCTCTACAGACTTTGGTGGTTCGTCTCCGTGAGACAGACGAAGATCTACTGGTGAGGGCTCTAATAGATACAGGGTCACAAAAATCTTATATCAGCGAGTGGGCTGCTCGACAGATGATGCGTGAATGCCTCAACGAAGAGCGGATCATACACACGTTATTTGGAGCAAAAGCATCACCTATGCAGTGTCACAGAAAATACAGGCTGTATTTGAGTAGCATCGATAAAAGGTACAATTGCAATTTTGAAGCGTTAGAACAGCCAAAAATCTGTGGAAGGGTGCCTAAACTTGATGACGCTGAGTGCTTACGCGAACTCAAAAAGCATAGCATCACGCTGAGCGATGGGGTTTCGCTGTGAGGCAGGATTCCCCCAGGGGCGGATTCGGCTGAGATCGAGATTCTCATCGGAGCTGATGTCGCAGGAAAACTACTGACAGGACGAGTTATCTCCCTCAAATACGGACCCACAGCAATAGGGTGGACTGTCATGGGAAAAATACCAGCAGGTGACAGAGAAACAGACAGCACATTATCGGTGACGTTACTGCAAGTCTGTGATGTTTGTGTTGTGCCGTTGCAGACTTCGGAGCAAAACAAAGAAAAGACAGCCAGGCACGATGTCACATGCTACAACAATCGTGGCATTCTTGCAGATGAACGGGTGGGAGGGTCCACCATGGTTGCTGCTGTTAAAAGAAAGATGACAGGAGGCGACCATGATAGAAGAAGAAACAACTATAAACGCTGGAAGAAAGCGAACGAAAGTGTGCGCCATTCTAAGATATGTGAAAAAAAAGGGAGAAAGAAGACTGAAAGGAACTTTGTTTTATGTGGTGACAGTGATATAGCTCAGATACCCTATTGTCCTCCCTTCGAATCACTCCATAACTTTAACCTTAATTCTTTGGAGACACCGTGTCACGACTAAATCAAAAGTTTCAAGAGTAACCTCGGCGAGAGGTATGGCAGTTGGAGACTGTAATCCGAAAGACTGTTAGGTCAATATGACGAACTCCCCACCCCTCTTTTCTTGTCGAGGGTGGGAGCAGAGAGACGAGCCTTAAGATAAAGGCTATCAGCATAGCGAAAAAAGGTGATTCCCCCGAAAGACTATTCAACAAGATACTGAATAAAGTGCCATATCTTTTATTTTATTTTCTAATTATTTAAGAACTCTTATGAATTATTATGCTCTATGTATTTGTTAAGCAGTAGGATTAAGGTTTTATTTTTCCACTTTTTATTTGTTTATTATTCAGAAATTTGTATTCCCAATATTGATTGAGTTTTTAATTGGAATTTGATAAAAACTCAAGGGTGGAGGATGTTGCAACTCGACTCTCTAAATTTCTATACAGAAGGCAAAGAAATATCTATAGTGAATTTCTCCGAAGTGGAGATAACAAAGACTCGGGGATTTATAATTCAGGCAAGTGAGTACAATACCCTGGTCCTGAGATAATGACAGAGGTCGAGGTCACGGAGCGTCACCCGGCTGTGGGTGGACACCTGACCCTTCAATAGCTGACTGGGGGGGAGGGAGTGAGTACCCCATGCCCTTCCCGAAATATTATCTCAGGTGCCGAGATGTAGTATTTTACGGCACTAGACGATCACTAGCCTCCGAGAGACAAAGTCGAGGAGCAACTCGCTCCGCACCAACGTACCACCTATAAATGTAAATAAATGTAATATATTCCTGTTGATTGGAGTCGGAGTCTCAGTCTATCTATGCTACACTCGCACACACATGGGTGATTAGCAACGACGAACCTGTAACAAGCTTGGGCGACAGGCAATTGCACTTCCCGATTCATTACAGGTATCAACATGCAATTCACAAACACTCTGCACGGACCAACAATATATATCTCGACCAACAATGCAAGGCTAAGTTTGTGCAATATAGATAAGTTTCAATTTGTAACAATGCATAGAATTTCTGTTATTCAGGCTTTTCTTAGAAAAGAGAGTTCTTAGTACTTAACAATTTCTTGAAAATCTTTAAAAATGATCAGTAACTGGAAATAATGGAGAGTTAGCAGACTATTGAGAAAGAGTGGAGAGACGACAGAGGAAGCACTCTTTTAGCTCTGTCCTGTATTGAGGAAATGGGAAGCAAGTAAATAGACGAATCGGCGACTGCTAAACTACACAAAGTGATGAATGGCCAAGTTTTGCTTCAAGACATCGAGAGAAGAGTGGGAATTGCAATAACATCAAGTGTACATCTAAAGTAAGATTATATGAGTAAAAAATTATTTAGACTAGCAGTGGCATCCTTGGTGAAGTCCATCCATTGTGAGTCTTTAAAAAAAATTTTTTTCGAATTTTCATTAAAAATTTTTACTGTATTAATTCTAAGCGTTTTCATGCGTTTATTTTTAAGATATTGCAAAATTTAATCAAAAAAAAGTCCGACCCATGCCGAGGTTATCACCTAGCTTATTTAGTAGCACATCGGATCCAAACATTTCATAAAAATGTTTTGACTATATTCTGTGGGAATGTGTATATTTTAAAAACTGAGATGCTGATAATGTGATGACTGAACGTTCGTTTTCAAGAATTATTAATAATGAGCATAAAATGATAATGCAGTGACAGAACATTAATAAGGCAGCGTTTATTGATGAGGCAAAGGAGTCACGCGTGTCTCCCTTGAACTCTCTATAAAACGTCCAGACGACTGGCAAAAACTTATATGTCTGGAAAGGAAAGAGAAAGAACGAGTACTGGTCAGAGAAAATCTGCAACTAAAACGGAAAAAGCTATACGGGCATTTGAAAGATCTGTTCAACGCGAGTTTCGAATGGAGCAAGAGCTTCTATGTCAAGGGCAAGAAAAACTTGAGTCTGAAGTATCTGGTGATGTTCCGCAGTGGTGAGACAAGTCAAGAAGAGTTTAGATAAAGTCCCGGTATATCACCTTTGCATTCCTGTTTTTCGTATTTTTCGTAGAATGGATAGTCCCCTTGCTTTGTGTTCTATTGAGTGAGTTATTATTTAACCAATTGGGAGTTATAATTTAATTTTTTGAGATTGTTCTGTTTACCTACAAGTGTAATTATCCAGGGCAACGCCGGGTAACTCTGCTAGTTTATAATAAAGGAAGATGTATGTAATCTTGGCCTTAACTATACACTGAAGAGCCAAAACATTATGACCATCACCACATTAATGAATAAACTCGTCTGGATCACGTAGAGGGCACGTAATTAATTGGGAATGGTATTTAACTGCTGCTGGAGAAGGTAAGGAATCAGTCTTGCACTTAATTTTGCGAGTGATGGGAGAGGCTGCTGATCTAAGCGAATTTGATAGAGAGTAGATTGTAATGGCCCGAAAACTTGGAAAGAGTATCTCCGAAACTGCACGACTGGTAGATTGTTCATGATCTGTCGTTGTTAGTATTTATGCAAAGTGGATAAATGATGCTGAAACCAGCAGTACACCCCAAGGTGTTGGACGTCCATGCGTCTTCAAAGAAAAAGGACGTCGGAGACTGTCCCGCTTGGTACAGCAAGATCGGTGCCAGACAGTGGCTCAGCTGACAGCCCAATACAATGCAGGTCCAAGTGCAAGTGTTTCAGAACATATAGGTCTGCGGACACTGTTGGATATGGGCCTGCACAGCAGACGTCCCACTCGTGTGCCTCTGTCGACCAAGCATCATTGTCAATTACGCTTACAGTGGGCTCAGGAACATCGAGACTGGACCATGGATAAGTGTAAGAGAGTTGCCTGGTTTGATGAATCACGATTTCTTATTCATCATGCCGATGGTTGTGTCAGGGTACTCTGACTTCCAGGCGAACAGTTGCCCCCTCCCCCTGTACAGCAGGGCATACATAGGCTGATGGTGGTGGTATTATGCTTTGGGGGACGTTCTCATGGGCGGCTCTGTGACCCGTAGTTGTCGTAGAACAGACCATGAAAGCTGCGGACTATCTGACCATCATTGCGGGCCAATTGCACCCTTACATGACGTCTGTCTTCCCAAATAGAAATGGAATCTTCCAGTAGGACAACGCCCCATGTCACAAGGCTCGAATTGTGTTGGAGTGGCTCAGAAGCATAAGGATGAATTCCAATCAATGTCCTGGCCACCTAACTCGCCGGATCTTAATCCAATAGAGCATTTGGGATGTCATGGAGCAGCAGCTCAGAGCTGAAACATCACCATGTCGGAATATCTTGACTTTGCGTGACAGCTGCTTAGGCATTTGGTACAACCTGTCTCCAGTCATCTACCAAGAACTTGTGGCAGGCCAAAGGTGGTGCAATGCGTTATTGAGTAGGTGGTCATAATGTTTTGGCTCTTCAGTGTATTTGACAAAATATGAAAGAACAACTGTGGAATTTAATGAGTTATCACGGAATTGAAAACTTCTGATCCACAAAAAATAATGAGAAAAGATTTACATATTTTTGTCGATCAGAGGTATTCACTTTCTTTATAGTTACTATATTAAGTACTTTCTAAATTTTAATAATTTCATTAGTATATTTTTTCAAAAGTTCTAGCATCACTTGAAGACTAGCATTATCTATTTTTCTCTTAATCCTTTGTTTGGCCTATTAGAAAAATAACAATAGATTCATCCTGTGGCATTAGAATAATTATAAAATGTGAATTGTCTTTAAATGGTACAATAAAAAATCACATGCTTTATATTATTTCAACTAATGAAAATAATTTATAATATATATTATGAAAGTAGTATTTTATAACAAATATTTTTTTTAAATCATATATTAAACAGAGCCATAGCAATGTGAAAAATTATGATATAGCATAACAATACCAACACACATATACATATATACTCTTTACAAGCATCATACATTAACTCTTTGAAAAATGTATCTTATATTTATATATAAATCAGAGGTCACTCATTCACACAAACAAAATAATGCAATAATCTTTTTAAATAAAATGTTATATTAATTTATTTTCAAAAAGAAAAAAATATTCATAAATTCCTTTATATGAAAGAAACATGTCAATAATTCTTAAGATCTAACATGCTTACCTTATTGAGATAATTTACTAAATAAACTGAAATAAAAAATCCAGACGGGAAAAATCAAAATCAGAAATGAAGAACAATTAGGGTTGGGTTTCATCCCATTCCCCTCTATTTTCAACAGATACAAAACAATATTTTGCTGGGTTCCAATGATATTTTATCATTTGACAGTCACCACACACATGCACACACATAGTCTATTCCCAATTCCTGTCTGTGCTAGAAAAATCCAGATGAATGTGTGTGTATCTAAGTTATAAAAAGTAACAGTGCCTTCACCTAGTTTGTTACAATTACCAAATGCTATTTTTATTATTCAAGAATTAATTCAACTTTATCTTGAATCTGCTGCTGCTACAGTTCTGTTCATTTTCTTTTAATTTTTTTTTTTTTTTCAGCTCAAGGAATTTGCAGTTTCGTCAACAAAATATTTTTAGCACTGCCTGAATGTAAAAAGAAAATTGAAGAAATTAAAATAGATGTTACGGCTATCTATATAAAATGCTTTGTTATATCACAGAGCAAAGAAAAATAATTATACTTATGGAAAACCCACTTGACTAAGCGGATTGATAATAAATGGCAAGACTTAGAGCATTTTATATGATTTATTAAGATTAATCCAAGTCATTTTACATTTGAATCAATTAAACAAAAGACTGAGCAAATCAGATGCATTTCTGAATAATCTGTAGTGGAAAATAATTTTTGGAAAAATAATTAAAATTTTGCAATTATACTATGCTTTTAAAAATAGTCACACAAAATACATTTTTAAGTCAAAAGTTTGTATTTCACATAAAAAAAAAAAAAATCACTTTTGGTACAATTTTTTAAGGTCTGGAAGTACTGTACATTAAAACTCTTGAATCCAGTACTCAATGGTTCAAAACATTCGGTGATCTACATGTTGGAAAAAATAACATATACCTAAATAGATGCAGAAGTCGTATTTAACCCCTCCACCCTTCATTGAAAATTTTTATAGAGAAAAATTTCTCAAATTTCAACAAACCTCCTTTTTATTTAATGTTCTTAACATTATTTAATTTGCGCTGTCCCACATGGCTTGAACCGATTTCAGCTTGTATCCAACGAGATGACCCACGCGTGACTGACTCCAGAGTAAATTGACTCGCTCGGGATGTTAAGAGACCAGACGCCACACAGTTTGTCAGACGGAAATCAACAATTTAATAACCGCTTCAATAAACAATAATACAGAACATATGTGGTGTGTCAATTATATAACGAGACTGCGCACCTCCTATTGTACAGCTGCATGGGGGTAGGTTGGTACTGGAATGCAGTTGACCTTGAACCTTCAAGAGCAGCCACCAGTCGTTTCGTCTCTTTGTCTGCTTTAGTTTCCTTTTGAGCGTCGGTTGTAGAGGACATTGTTCTGTAATAGTGCCACAATCATCAGAAATACCGTTAATCAGCAATACTACAAAGAAGTCCTAATCAAGCTGAGGGAAAGGGTAAGGAAGAAAAGACTGGATTTGTGGAAGAACGATACATGGATTCTTCATCAGGAACACACCCCAGCCCACATTGCCCTATCTGTGAAACAGTTTTTAGCGGACAAGCGCATTCCTGTGCTCGAACATCCTCGGCATTCACCAGATCTGGCTCACTGTAACTGTTCCCAAAAGTGAAAACTGCATTGAAGAGAACACATTTTCAGTCTGTTGAAGAGGTAAAAGCAAAAACGGCAGAATTGTTGAAGAGGGTGACAACGGATGACTTACAGCATTGCTTTGAACAATGAAAGGCATGTATGCAGCAGTGTATAGATAGGGGAAGGAAGTATGTTGAAGGGGATAAAAGTTAGTTGTAACTTTGTTTGCAGTAAATCCCATTTATGACTCCAGTCTCATTATTTAATTGCCGCACCTCGTAAAATCGTGGCCACGGTTTAAAAAGAACTAATGCAATACAGTAGAATCTCGTTATTACGTTCTTTGGTAATACGTTAATCTCGGTTTTACGTTTTTTTTCCTCAGTCCCGGTCCCATTAGTGCTATTTGGCCATTACTTGATAATACGTTATCTCGTTAATACGTTTAAATCTCCCGGTCCCTTGAAAAACATAATAACGAGATTCTACTATATAAACTTGATAACAGTGGGGTAATAACGAAACTACATATATGAATTCTTTATCATTTATCTTCCCTTAGGACTAACATTCAAGAACTCATTAAGGAATCTTTTACTAGGGCTCTATGCATGGCACCAATTAGACACAAGGTAAGGTATCGCAAGATTACAGATAATGCTTCGATACTGATTATGGATGGCCACTTCTGACAATGGTTATACTGTACTAATCATTAGCTCCATGCTCTGTGAGCACTAGATAAGCATGTTGCATTCCCAACTCCTGCCTGGGGAGACCTGCTTCTAAGCAATTTGGTATCCCAGACCACACAACTGTGGCACTATGGCAGCCTGTTCTGAGCCAAACACTCAAATAATATCTAACACTCACAGAGTTGGCCCTAAGGCCCTGCTGCAATGCCTAGAGCACGTGCTCCTTTATCGCTAACGGGGAGGAGCACTGTAACCTCTTATACCAAACTAGGGTGTCTATTGCCCTTAGTCGCTATCTAAAACCCTTGCAAAGCTCTTTTCAGACGGGACTTATGGTGTAGTGGCAAAATTCAGTATACAATCTGGGACCGTCGAATGAGCATGCAAGACCCCAATACAACTACAGCCATGGACACTTCCAGGGATCACCGCTCTAAGCATTATACGGGGCTTATTGTCCCCAGAAACCTAACCATGAGCGGGAATGCTTAGCCTTAAAACTACACTGGCTTTTCGGGTACACAATGACCGCGCATCTAGTAAACACACTCTAATCCCATGCGGCCAGCCTCGGAATAGTTTTGCACTTAATAAAGCTTCACTGTCCCCAAACAACAGCCAAGAACGGATAATAAGCCATTCAATTCAAAGAGACGTACCGGAATGCATGGTGAACAACACCGGTGTTCGAGCATTCCATTTTATCATGTGACGGACTTGCAACATATTTTCATCCAACCAGATAATCAAACCCAGTGGAATGACGTTATTTATATTTTCTCGGTTCTACAGACAGAACTGCCTGAAAATAATTAAACGTTCATCTCACCATCTCGAAATCCTTTATTCCACATCGTAGCATATGCTGACTGCAAAAAACTGCAAAAAACTGCAAAAAACTTTCTTGAAATTTCTTAACTTGGGCTAGCGAAGACAACAACAAATATACAGGAGAGACAGTTCTTAAGATGCAAGACTGGCATAAACTCAAACATATCAGACATAGACATCATATTCTAAGATTATTTCATCAGAGTCCCCTTCGCAAAGCAGGGCTGTGCTATGTTCACATCTCGATTATTCCTTTTCTTTTTTTCGAGCGCCCGGCGACAACCACATCAGAAAGGGCCAACTTTTTCAAGTTCGCGCTTCTCTGCAAGGCCACAACAATTGCCTTGCCAGCAGATTTCCGTAAAAGGTAAATACAGCGAACTACAACATCCTTCCTCGAAATCCCGTTACAACAATGGCGACAATCACATCGGATTGCACATTGTTGCAACATCAGAAGATAGAAAAGCAGCCAAGACATAAATACAAAGAAATAAATTATCACTTAAATAAATTATGTTTAACATCATTACAATAAACGAATTAAATAAAACATATTTAATTCTCTCAAGAAATATCAGGTCGTTGCATATCAAATGTTGGATTACTTCAGCACGGTTTCCATGTTTAGCAGCAAGTACCCATAACAAAGTGGTACATTCCCAGAGATATCAGGGACCAGCTGCCTGAAATTTCCATGTCTGCGATGATATTTAATAGCGTTTGAACCCAAACGAAGATAGTCATGACTTCATGCGAATTACGTGTGATAATGCATTACGAGTTCAGGTTGAATCACACTGCATCCAACACCTCTCGAAACATCAATAAGGTATTCGGTGTAGGCACCATAAACAAACGTACTCTCCAACTTTGGTTCCGAAAATTCCTGGCGGGAGTGATGGACTGGCAAATGAGCCACGCGGCAGACCGCCCAACATGTTGAATGATCTGAAGCGAGCTATCGAAGAGGACCCATCAAAAACTGTTCGGGACCTTGCAGGGGATCATGTTGTATCAGTATCGACTGTCAGTAGACACCTTAGGACCATCGGCAAAGTGAAAAAGCACAATAAATGGGTCCCACATGAACTTACGAGAAAACCAAAAACAGCGTCGGTTGGATGCGTATACGGAATTGCTTTTGCGCCATGAAGAAGCGGGGATTCTTGATCGCATTGTCACCTGCGACGAGAAATGGCTCCCATACGGCAATAAAAAACGGACAGCACAGTGGCTGGATGCTGATGAACCCCCGCGGCAGTTCCCTAAACCCCTGTTGCACCCCAGGAAGCTCAAGGATACAGTTTGGTGGAACATCCGTGGTGTAGTGCATTACAGCTTTCTGCAGGAAGGGGAGACGATCACTGCTGCGACCTACAGTCGTGAACTCCATCGTATGCACACAAAAGTGCGTCAGCAACAACCTGCACTTGTGCATCATAAAGCATCCTTCTGCTGCATGACAACGCGCATCCGCACAGGCTCTGGGCTATGAGGTGCTTCCACACCCCCCATACTCTCTGGACCTCTCCCCTATCAACTATCATCTTTTCCAGAGCTTGGACAATTTTCTCAGGAGAAAAACATTCCTAACCCAAGCAGACGTCGAAAATGCATTCCGGGAGTTTATTGAGTCTCGTGACCATGGCGTCTATCGGAGAGGGTCGAGAAGCTGCCAAATCGTTGGTAACAGTGTTTGGATTGAAATGGGGGTTATTTCGAATAGCACGTATGAAGGTGTCCTTTCGAGAGGACCATTAAAGATAACCTCTGCAATCCGACATTTAACATGCAACGATCTGATAATTAACCGCTAACACAAAGAATAAAAACACCACAACATAGAAGACATGGCTACACTGCTGGGTATAGGATGAATATAATCAACTGATAATGGTGAAAAAAAAACACCTCATAGAAGACAAAATTTAATGATCTGTATATGTATTATGGCCATTACTCATTGGAACACAAAGAAGCAAAATACAACACAGTCAATTTATACAATTCAAAGCCAATCAAGGTAAAGATTTGAAGGGAAATTAAAAATCTTTATCTTCTATATATATAAAGGAGGATGTTTGTGGATTTGTGGGTTTATTTGTGGGTTTGTTTTTTATACAAATCTACAGTTTTATTCCGATCTTGATGAGATTTTGCAATCTTGACCTTCAAAGCATGAGGAAGGTCACTGTCTACCTCAGATTTCAAAAAAATAATTATTGATAAAAAATCAATATTCATGGTTATGGCAAGGAATATTAATGAGAAATATCTCATGACCAACAATGCAGGGCAAAGTTTGTGCAACAATCTTATCAACAATGGTATCAACACGCAATTCACACTCTGCACGGACCAACAATATATATCTCATGACCAACAATGCAGGTACATGTAAATGTTTGTGCAACAATAGGTATCAACAATGGTATAAACACGCAATGCACTAACACTATATAGGGATCAATAATATATATCTCATGACCAACAATGAAATGCATAGTTTGTGCAATATAAGTAAGGTTAAATTTGTAACAATGCATAGAATTCCTTTATTCAGGCTTTTCTTAGAAAAGAGAATTCTTATTACTTAACTTCTTGAAAATCTTTAAAAATGATCAGTAATTGGAGATAATGGAGAGTTAGCACACTATTGAGAAAGAGTGGAAAGACGACAGAGGAAGCGGTCCTTTAGCTCCATGCTGTATTGAGCAAATGGTAAGCATGTCAATAGAAGATTTGGCGACCACTAGACTACACAAAGAGATAAATGGCCAAGTTTTGCTTCAAGACATCGAGAGAAGAGTGGAAATTGCAACAACATCAAGTGTACATCTAAAGTAAAATTACGTGAGTAAGAAATTATTTAGAATAGCAGTGGCATCCTTGGCAAGGTCCATCCATTGTGAGTTTAAAAAAAAATTTTTTTTGAATTTTCATTAAGAATTTTTACTGTATTAATTCTAAGCGTTTTCATATGTTTATTTTTAAGATATTGCAAAATTTAATAAAAAAAACAAAACAAAACAGAGTCAGAGCCACACTGGGGTTATCACCTAGCTTATTTGGTAGCACATAAGATCCAAACATTTCATAAAAATACATTTTGACTATATTCTGTGGGAATGTGTAGACATGTATTTTGGAAACTGAGATGTTGATAATGCGATGATTGAACGTTCGTTGCCAAGAATTATTAATAATAAGCATAAAATGACGCAGTGACAGAACATTAATAACGCAGCGTCTATTGATGAGGCAAAGAAGTCACGCGTGTCTCCCTTGAGCTCCCTATCAAACGTCCAGACGACTGGCAAAAATTTGTGTCTGGAAAGGAAAGAGAAAGAACGAGTATTGGTCAGAGAAACTCTGCAACTTAAACAGAAAAAGCTAACCACCTTTTTACTTTCGATTTCACGGGCGCGGCCATGTTTAAGTTTCGAATGCGTCCGCCATTACAACATGCCCCTGAGCGTAGCCATCATATATTTTTACACATACGGTGGCTACGTTCTGAGCTCTCAGGTCCTCCGATTCCTCTCATCCACTCTTAAATTTTAGCATTACTGACTATAATGTCCGATAGTGTGTACAACATTCCTGCTCTGATTTTAATATTTAGTGGCAAGTGATGAACATGAGTTACATGTTTATATCAAACTGCGATTGCATTCTTTAGTCTATTTTTAACTCGATTGTATAAGCAGCATGACGGTAAAAAAAAAAAAAAAAATTAGACAGCATTTGTAAAAATGTCTTTATTTGCTTACTTTAAAACCTGTTCATAATTATATTTCAGATTATGAATATAAATTAATTCTTCAGAATGTGTGATGTGAAATCCGTTTCATATTTCGACATTTACAATTATTTTATTGGATCAAAAGCATTTGACCATGAACAAATGAAAGCATATAAGAACTTAGAGGCATAAAATTATTTTCTAAGTGTATTTCTTGAGCTGGTGTATTATCACAAAAGCAACATATTACATATCTTAATCCAAAGGTCATCTCTTCTCAGTGAAGTAAAAATACAAGGTTATATTGTATAAAATCTATTACAAGGTCATCTCTTCTCAGTGTCTTGTATTGTTACAATAAATATGAATGAGGCAGGTCAAAATTTAAACAATCCTAAATTTATTCAATATAGGAGTAACGTGTTTCGAAGATATCACTTCATCAACAGTTAAAGCGTCTGCTAAGAAGCGTGTATTGGCTAATTTTCAATAACGCACAATCGCTCGATGACTTATTGAAGTTTTATTAATTTAACCATTACTTCTTAGCCTTTTACTGGGACTAAATAGAAAAGGGGGTATATATCTGTTTGTTAGAGGAGGGGTCTGGGGGATGCAGCCTGCTAAATAATAAATTCATTTAGCTGGATCGCATTCAATCATCGCTGATAGTGAACATTAACAAGAGTATTTAATAAAGCTCAAATTTAATCAATTTAGTATTGTTTAAATTTAGACCTGCCTCATTCATATTGCAATAATGTTAACTTTGCAGTTCACAGCCTTAGTGGGTTTAATATCTTTGTGAAATGTGAATAAATGATAAATACACTGGCGGAAAAATAAATCCCAACACCACGAAGGACTTGTGTTAGATGAATGAAATTTGGACAGTATATTCAGCTATAGTATTTATTAAATTGATTCAAGTTTCAAGGTTACAACTTATAGGGGGGTGTCACCAGCGCCACCCTGTACATGCAAATGAGACATTCCAATGGCAGATATAAAGGGGATCAGACGCACATCCGTGTCACTTCAGACACTTGTGGACATGTGTGATAGAGTACGTAAAACATGCCTGGAAGGCGACTGCGACGTGAATATGGGCAGCTAACCCAATTCGAACAAGGACGTGTAGTGGGCCTTCGAGAGGGTGGACTTTCGTTCCGTGCTATTGCAGAACGCATGGGTCAAAACGTTGCCACTGTGTACAACTGTTGGCAGCAATGGTCCAGGGAAGGCAGGATTACCAGGAGACCAGGATCTGGACGACCCCTGGCCACTGGAGACAGGGTTGACTGGCGCATCTGTAGGATGGCTGTGGCAAATCGGACAGCATCTACAGCGGACATTCAGGCTGCTGCGGCACCCAACATCACTCCACGCACAATTCGGAATTATCCCCTGGCCAGGAACCTCCACTCCAGGCGCCCTGTGGCATGTTTGCTTCTTACCCCTCAACACCGTGCAGCACGTCTTCAGTGGTGTCAAGCCAGAGCGACTTGGAGGACAGAATGGAGGTCTGTGGTCTTCACGGATGAAAGTCGTTTCTGTCTGGGTCATAGTGATGGTCGCACAAGGGTCAGGAGGAGGAGTGGGGAAGTCCTGTTACCGAGCTGTGTCCGTCGTCGGCATACTGGTCCCACCCATGGCCAAATGGTATGAGGAGGGATTTCCTACGACAGCAGTACCCCCCTGGTGGTTATCCCAGTCACCATGACGGCAAATGTTTACATTCGGATGGTTGTTGAACCCATTGTGCCAGGGGGGCTGTTCCAACAGGATAACACTCGACCCCACACTGCCGCTGCAACCCAACGTACCCTTCAGGGTGTCCACATCCTACCATGGCCAGCACGATCACCAGATCTGTCGCCCATCGAGAACGTCTGGGACATGGTCGGACGCCGTGTCAGGGCTCTTCCACAACCAGCAACAACTGTCTCTGATCTGACCATCCAGGTACAACAGGCATGGAATGCCATACCACAAAATGACATTCGGCATCTCTACAACCGTATGCATGCACATGTGCAGGCCTGCATAGACCAGCGCGGCGACTACAGCGGGTACTAAAGTCCGTGCTATTCACCATGTACAGGTTGGTGCTGGTGGCACCCCCTATAAGTTATAACCTTGAAACTTGAATCAATTGAATAAATACCATAGCTGAATATACTGTCCAAATTTCATTCATCTAACACAAGTCCTTCGTGGTGTTGGGATTTTTTTTTTCGCCAGTGTAGTTATTTACTGAAGCGGCCTTAGAGGAGGTGGAGCCCATCCTACTAATACACTGCTTTGATGCTCAGTTACATTCTTCCTCAGACCCCTATTTCACAAGTTTCAGAAGGGCGGTCCGCCCTGCCCTATTTTTTTCCCGCCCCGCTCTATTTTTTTCCCGCCCTGCCCTATTTTTAATCCGCCCTGCCTTTTTTTTTTTTTCTGGCCCTGCCGTCTTTATTAATCATCACTTTCTCTCTCCAATTAATTAAAATAAATCCACTGGGCACTGAAACGTCTGGCGAATGGTCTGCAGTGCAGTATAACGGAAGTGACGGAAATTTTATTATCCACGCATATCCACGTGACCAAATTCTGGCATCGCCGACCGGTAGTTTACATTAGCGAAAGCAACATGCCAACTCAAGAACGACTGAAACAGTTAAAAAGCAAGAAATTTGAAGATTCTGCAAAAAATAGTAAAAGTCTAAAAGAGCTTTTTCAAAAGTAAGTGTAAATATTATAAATATATTAACTGATCATGATTATTTTTATTGTTGGTAAGTAGATTATTATCGCTAAATTACCCATGAAACCTCAACGTCATATTGGTCGCTTTTAGTTTTCTATCGAGCGTTTATGATATATTTTTATAACAAATCCGTAAAGATTTTTATCAAAAAAAATCCTACATAATACATCTGTTTAATAAATCGTTATATGATAGGTCAAAATCTTTAGGAATATTTATATCGTTCACTTTTGCATGAATGGTGAATAGGAACCATTTGCCGAAACAGATTTCCTTCATAAAAGCCCTTATGATTAGAGATATTTTAGGCTGTTTAGTGATTATTATTGTGCATGCCTGGTATATAGCATATCATTTACCCATAAAAGTTAATGATTTAATGTTTAAAATGTAGACATGCAATTTTCGTCGCTTGCTATTATGGAAGCGGACATGAAATAAGGGTTAGGCCTAACTTGAATTATGTGGATACGCGATTTTTGTCGCTGACGAATGTGGATGCGGGGATGAGATATGCAGGGTGGTGATCGGTAAAAATGGCACAGGTAAAAATGGCACTGGAAAAAATGGCACCGGAAAAAATGTCACAAGTGGTAAAATAGGAAAAAATGGCACAGCTGAAATAAAAAAGTTATTATTTACTCATGATGATAATTGCAACTATTCAGAGTATATTATATCTGATTCAATCTATCAAATGACGATTACAGTTTATTTGAACACAATTAATTTAAGCACTAGCAATTATATTTAAACAAATTTTATGCATAAGCTTTTTATTCTTCGTTGTAGCTCAGCATATTCCTTCTTTACTCTCTTCCTGCCAGTTACATACATTTGGTCGATGTCAGGGATAGTCAGGGAAATGAGATATAGATTTTCTGTGGGAACCCTGGATATGACTATTTCTTCTTTAATTTAGGTTGAGGTAATGTAATTTTTATTAGGATTAGAAGCTCAGGGTTAACCGCATCTGCATTCGCAAGGGACAACAACTGGATGTCCACATCGTTCTCTTATTATTACTATTATAGCCTTCTCCATTCCATATAAATAGCATATTATAATTATATTTTAGGAAAGCCCGCAGAGATGTGCCAAGTATTCAACCAGAAGGAAAAATGAATGAAAATTCTGACAGTAATCTTCCAGGCCATGAAAATGAAAGAGCTGAAAATGCCCTTAAAAGTATCCTTGATGCCTATAATGAAGATTTAAACCTCAACTCCATAAATGCACCCCTACCATCACAAATACCTGACCAGTCCTGCCAGTCTAATGAAATTAATCTCTCTTCTGATGAAGAAGAGAATCAAGCTTTCAACAAAGAAACAAATGGATGTGAATCAAAGCACAAAACAAATTTAATTTCTGTCTTAGAACTGAACTATTCTTAGTTGAAAGTTAAAACTGAGGGCTCAGAATATTCTCTTTTTTGTGCCCTGTGTCAAAAACATAATAGTATT
>JAHWFO010029798.1:652825-681552 GCA_023313115.1 Rhysida immarginata
AAGGTCATGCAAATAGCGGTTCGCTTTCATGGCCGCAGTGGCGCAATTGGTTAGCGCGTTGGCGGTCCGAGCCAAAGGTTCCTAGTTCGAATCCGGGCTGCGGAATTTTCTTTCCTATTTTTCATCATTAAATCCTTTTTGCCGTGTTGAAAGAGCAGGATGGCGCCCAGTTGATTTTTTCGTCCCATAAGTATCTTTCTGGCGAATGAAATTGCTGACAACTTTATGGGAACGCTTGATTCGTCTGCCAATTTCTCTGAGAGAAACAAGGACTCAAGGAAACTACTAATCCACAACAAAAGAAAATAAACTTTTGTTGTGGATTAGTAGTTTCCTTGAGTCCTTGTTGTCTTTGTCCACAGTTTTTGGCTCCAATTCTCTCTATTCTCTGAGAGAATGTCCAGCTTTGTATAATTCTGTTATCTGTCCTCTTTCAAACTGTGTCAGTTGTTTAGCACGACCCATTGTAAGATATAGTGGAAATGAATTGTTTCACACGGAAATGAAAAATGATTTGGTTTTCATGTTTCTCATTATCATTTCTTACCTTGTATGCAAAATAGGTGCCACAGGTTGGTCTCATCAGGTAGAGGGGGATTGGTGGTGCTACCATTTTGACTCAGTTTAAAAGTGGCAAATTTATGTTTTTGTTGATTAAATTGATAATGTGATTTGCAATTTCCATATTATAAAACTTCTGTTTACCAGTAGTGTCATACAAAAGAAAAAATAAATAAAAGATTATTATATATGTTTTATGTTTTGAGTACTTGGCGTATTCCTCTGTGGTGCTATCATTTTGACTCACACCTTATCTCATGACCAACAATGCAAGACAACGTTTTTGCAACAATAAGTATCAACAATGGTATCAACACGCAATTCACAAACACTCTGCACAGACCAACAACTTATATCTCATGACCAACAATGCAAATAAAAGTTTGTGCAACAATTCGCTACTTTCAGTGAATATAGAGGGCGCTGCTATTTTTGAAAAATGGCGGCGAAAGTAGGATCCACCTCATAATTCGTTTTCCATTAACACTGTGTGATATTTTTCAGTACGTTGGTAGCAAAAAACACTGCTTAGTGGAGTTAGAAACAGGTATGAATGCAAAACATATTGTCGCTTGTGGCAAAATAAGTAAAACAATTTATGGCACTGTTTGTTTTCAATATTTCGAAAGAGAAAATGCCTGCTCTTCAAAGTGTTGACTTGGATTCCGTTTAAAAGCTTAAGCTGCTTATTAAGGCAGTCTTGATGGCTTGAAGTCATCATAGCATCCTGAGCATTTTCATCCATAAAATCGTTAAATACTTCAGTGATGCATTGAGTGTTGCAGTGGCATAACTAGCTTTTTAGCGCCCATATTCAATTTTTCATTTTTAGCGTCCCTAATTCGTTTCGCCCGTGTGCTTTGCACACTTTGGCCGCCCTTAGCTACACCTGTGGGTTGATTTAGGCAAATCAATTGCTGTATTTTCTATATCACCAGCTTCATCTTAATTAATAACGGAATGTATATGTTCATTGTGATTGTAAAAAAAAAAAAAAACACATTATACAAATGATAAGTTAATAAATCAAGTTTTCTTCTACAATTCTAAGTACACTTCTAGATTCAGCTCTAAATGTCCGATTTGTTTTCTGAAGGACAAGTTTGTTAAGTGGTCAATATGGCAAGCACCTGCTGGTTTCAACTTTCGTTTTCATGCTGGCATACTTAAAAAATTTTTAGTTGTTAGTTGAAAAGTTATTAGTGTATGAAATATGAAAAGGTAGATTTAAGATGACAATTGTTCATAATAATAAACGACCTAATATTTTGCTTAATAATGAACCACAAACAAATCAATTCTATCAAAATTTAAATATGTTAACTAAAATAAATGCTACTGTAACAATGCAACTGACAATAGAACTAATGATTTTACCGTAGACTTTCGTGCAGGTAACCGTATCGTACGTGAAACAAACTTTTAAAAACAAATATTTGAATATTATTTCATTTCTTTTAGTAGTATATGTTAAAATATGTAAACAATTTTCATCTTTTATCCTATCATTGCTTATGTCTGCTTACTTGGTGGTGATAGAAACAAATCCTGTTGAGTGAAGTGTTTGCTGCAGACACATGTGATAACTGAGGCTTTTTTCCCCATTCTAAGTTTTACTTCCCAACTTTTTCTAATGGCTTTATATTTTGGGAAAAAATATAAACTTAATGCATGTAAGATTGTTTTTGATTGCAGACATACACACTACTGTATTTGTTACTTTTTCCCTTCATTTCTTTAGCTGCAACAACGTGTTGAGCCATGAATCCTACTACCGTTCAGGTATAATCCTACCACAAATCCTACTTAACTCAGCTCAAGCACATGCCACAAGGGCGGCGCCACTTAAACTGAAAGTAGCGAACAGGTATCAACAATGGTGTCAAAACGCAATGCACCAACACTATGCAATGATCAACAATATATATCTCATGACCAACAATTCAACAATATATGTCTCATGACCAAGTTTGTGTAATATAGAATTCAATGCATAGAATTCCTGTTATTCAGGTTTTTCTTAGAAAAGAGAATTCTTAGTACTTAACAATTTCTTGACAAAATGATCAGTAACTGGAGATAATGAGTTAGCAGACTATTGAGAAAGAGTGAAAGATGTTAGAGGAAGCACTACTTTAGCTCCGTGCTGTATTGAGCAAGTGGTAAGCAAGTAAATAGAAGAATCATCGACCGCTAGACAACACAAAGCGATGAATGACCAAGTTTTGCTTCAAGACATCGAGAGAAAAAGGGAATTGCGACAACATCAAGTGTACATCTGAAGTAAGATTCCGAGCATTAAAAAAAAAAAAAAAAAAAAATCTGAGCCACACCGGGGTTATCACCTAGCTTATTTGGTAGCATATCAGATCCAAACATTTCATAAAAATACATTTTGACTTTAGTCTGTGTGAATGTGAATATTTTGGAAACTGAGATGATGATAATGCAACGATTGAACATTCATTTCCAATAATTATTAATAATTAGCATAAAATGACGATGCAGTGACAGGCCATAAATAAGGCAGCATCTATTGAGGAGGAAAAGGAGTCACATGGGTCTCTCTTGAACTCCCTATCAGGTATCCAGAGGACTAGCAAAAATTATGTGCCTGGAAAGGAAAGAGAAAGAACAAGTATTGTTCAGAGAAACTCTGTAGCTAAAATTGAAAAATCTATACGGGCATTGGAAACATCTGAACAACCGGAGTTTCAAATACAGCAAGAGGGTATAGGAGCTTTTACGTCAAGGGCAAGAAAAACTTGGGTCTAAAGTAACCAGTGATGTTCCCCGGTGGTGAAGAAGTAAATAAAGTCCCAGTATATCACCTAAAATTCCTGTTTTTCGTATTTTTCTTAGAATGGATAACCCCTTCGCTCTGTGTTGTATCGATTGGGTTATTATTTAATTCTTCCTATTATTGTTGATTGTTTAAGCACACTAATATTAAGCTACATTTAAGAAAGGGGCATAGTACATCGTTGTAGCTAATGGGCTAAGATAAAGATATTGAGTTAGCAACTACCGAACGTATTCACTATACGATCACAGAAATTAAGGGCCATTACCATTATTGTCTTAAGACCAGTCAAGGTAAGTTAATTAAGATATTTAATTGGAGGGAGTGGCGTTACAACAAAGAGACAAAAGACGTATACTGTCACAGTATCAACATGCAATTCATCTACACTAAGCACAGAACAACAATATATACACCCATACCTCGTTATACGTACGCTTGTTATACGTACTTTTCAAATTATGGCACTAATTCATTTTACGTATCCAATATTTCGTCACATGACCAATGATATCAAGAGCTCTTGATGATATTAAATAAAGAGTAGGATGGAAATACACTGATCATCAGCACCACCACTATGAACTCAACTATCAATTAGCTTCAAACATGGCGTCGTTATTTTGACTCTAATAAATTAATCTCGTTGCACACGACGCTTGCGCTGCACATGAAGCTCTGTTTGTAGTGAGTCAGTGTAAGTTCTTGTTTTGTTTGTTGAAATTAATTACTGAATTGTAAGCATAGTTAGCACCTATGAATTAGACCCTATTTTCGTTATATATTATGTTTATGAAGAAATAAAAATAATGAACTAAAGACTATAAAAAAATATATACTACTGCGCTGTATTATTTCATAAAAAAAAATGAAACAGATTCAATTTAATTTGTATATGTTTGTATCAAAATTTTTGATGGGTATTGTCAAAGCATCAAGGAAATTTATTTTTAAAAAAAGTACAGTAGTGACCTCTGATGAGAGCTACATAATAAAACGTCTCACATTTTTTCATTGCCTCGATGCTACTGACCCTGAAAAGTACATATTCGTTATACGGATATTCGAGTTACGTACCAAGTTTTTGGGACCAATCAGTACGTATAACGAGGTATAGTTGTATCTCATGACCAACAATGCAAGGTAAAGTTTGTGCTATATAAAAAAAGGTTCAATTTGTAACAATGCATAGAATTCCTGTTATTCAGGCTTTTCCTAAAATTGAAAGTTCTTAGTACTTAATTTCTTGAAAATGATCAATAACTGGAGATAATGGAGAGTTAGCAGACTATTGAGAAAGAGTGGAAAGACAACAGAAGAAGCAGTCGTTTAGCTTCGTGCTGTATTGAGCAAATGGTGAGCATATCAATAGAAGAATCAGCGACCGCTAGACTACACAAAGTGATGAATGGCCAAGTTTTGCTTCAAGATATCGAGAGCAGAGTGGGAATTGCAAGAACATCAAGTCTACATCTAAAGTAAGATTACATGATTAAGAAATTATTTAGGCATACATGGAGAGGTCCATCCATTGTGAACATTTAAAAAATTTATTTTTCCAATTTTCATTATGAATTTTTACTGTATTAATTCTAAGAGTTTTCATATGTTTATTTTTAAGATATTGCAAAATTTAATGAAAAACAAAGAGTCAGAGCCGGGGTTATCACCTAGCTTATTAGGTAGCACTGCAGAACCAGACATTTCCTAAAAATACATTTTGATTATGTTTTGTGTGAATGTGAATATTTGTGAAACTGAGATGCTGATAATGCGATGATTGAACATTATCGTTTCCAAGAATTATTAATAATGAACATAAAATGATGATGTAATGACAGGACAGGGCAAAGGTGTCACACGTGTCTCCTTTGAGCTCCCTATCAAAAATTTAGACAACTGGCAAAAATTTGTGTGTCTCAAAACTCTGCAGCTAAAACAGAAAAAGCTATACGGGCGTTGGAAACATCTGAACAATGGGAGTTTCGAATAGAGCAAGAAAAACTCCATCTACATCAAATGCAAGAAAAACTTGGGTCTAAAGTATCAAGTGATGTTCCTTGGTGGTGAAGGTATCATTTTATTAATCTGAGGCAAGTCAAAAAGAATTTAAATAAAGTCCCGGTATATCACCTATAATTCCCGTTTTTCGGATTTTTCTTAGAATGATGATCCCTTAGAATGGATGTTGTATTGATTATTATTTAACCAATTTGTTTTTATAATTTAGCTTCCTGATGTTGTTCTGTCATTTGTTTTTCTCTGTTTCTACAAAAAAAATTCTACATTTAATCCCCCCCCCCTCCATTTGTAAAATCTTGAAGATTAACCAACAAGTCTCCAAAATCCGGAACATTTGCCAACAGGCCTCTAAAGTACTGAAGATTTCAACAAGCTGTCCCCAATATCTGGAAGATTCGCCAATAGCCCTTTAAAATCCAAAAGATTAACCAATAAGGCCTCTAAATAACAGAAGATGATCTTATATTAGACTTCCAAGTTCCGGAAAATTGTTTAATAGACCTCCAAACTCCGGAAGATTTTTCAACTGGCCTCAGTAATCCGGATGAATATCTAACAGGCCTCTAAAATACGGAAGATTCAATAAGAGGCCTCCAAATTCCGCAAGCTTCGCTAATAACTCTTCAAAACCGGAAGATTAACCAACAGGTCTCCAAAAATCCAGAAGATTTTTATTAGGCCTCCAAATTCCAAAGGATTAATCAATAAACCTCCAAGACACTGATAATAGGACTCCAAAATCCAAAGACCCCTTAGTAGAAATTCAAAATCCAGAAAATTATTTAATAGGCCTTCAAACACGAAAGATGCTTTATTAGACTTCCAAAACCCGGAAGATATTTAATAGAACTCTAAGACCCAGAAAGTTAACCAGCAGGCCTCCAAAATTCAGAAGATTCGTCACTAGGCTTTCAAAATCGAAAAGATTAACCAATAGGCCTCCAAAATACTATTAAAAGAATTCTGAAATCAGAAGACCCCTTAACAGAAATCAATAATCCATAAGATTATTTAATACGCCTCAAAAGTCCGTAATATTAATCAACAGGCGTTCAAAATACTGAAGATTTCAACAAGGGGCCTTCCATATACAGAAGACTCGACAACAGCCCCCCAAAGTCCAAAAGTTTAACCAATACAATTCAGGGGTGTAACTGGGGGGGGGGGGGGGGGTATTTGGGGGGTTCATAAGAACCACCCTTTTATTTCCCTGATCTGTTTAAGTTCATTTGTTTTTCTTGGTTTCTACTAAAAAAACTATTCTATATTTTATTCCCTCAGGTATTCCGCAGAATTTCTGAGAAAATTTTTACAGGAAAGGTGTTTTTTTTATTTTTTTATCCTGCGGATTATCTGGGAGGCAGACCATCCGCGTGAAATTATGGTAACTTTGGGGCCCCATGGGCCATCGATCCTAGATGCGACCGTCGGTTACGATGCCTGGCCAAGACCAATCGGCGGCCACTGTTGAGCAACTGACACAGCAAATGAACAGTGGGGCCACTAGGCGTGTCAGAACCAAGACAGTGCAACGATCTCTCTTGAGGTTGGGGCTCCGGAGCAGGCGTATGGTAACAGCACTCATGTTGACGCCTGTGCATCGCCGAAAACACTTCCAATTCGCAATGGAATATCACTATTGGACCTCGGCCGAGTGGCAAAGGGTTGTTTTCTCTGACAAGTCGCGGTTTCTGGTGAACAGAGTGGACGGACGATGGAGAAATCGCTGGGAAGCATCTGAGAACAGGCATCCCGACACCATCGTTGGCAGACGACAGGCTGGTGGGAGAGGTGTGACTGTTTGGGGGATGTTTTCGTGGTATGGTCTGAGTCCACTGATACCGCTGGAGGGTACACTGAATGCTGTTCGTTACCTGACGATCGTCGCAGACCAGGTACACCCCTTCATGTCAACAGTGTTTCCTCAGGGTGATGGCACCTTTCAACAGGACAATGCTCCCTGCCATACTGCCAAAATTATCCACGACTGGTTCAAGCTACTCCCATGGCCACCAAACTCCCCGAACCTCAACCCCATTGAACATTTGTGGGACCATCTCGATCGCCATGTCCATGGTGATGGAATTGCGGGATGCATTGATCGCTGAATGGTCCCAGATACCTGCAACCACCTTCCGAGGACTTATTGACTCTCTGCCACGTCGACTAGCTGCTGTGCTTGCCGCCAAAGGTGGATATTCCGGATACTAACAAGTGGTCATATTAATCTGTCCCGTCCCTGTATATCTCATGACCAACAATGCAAGGAAAAGCTTGTGCAACGATAGGTATCAACAATGGTATCAACATGCAATGCACCAGCACTATGCAAGGATCAACAATATACAGGGTGGTTATAATTAAAGTTATAATTTCAAAAATCGATAATTTGAAAACTACTTGTCAGAATGACCTGATATTTTAGCAGAAGAATCGTGAGGCGAAGGGGGAAAAAAATTAGTTCCAAAATCTGCCGATAGATGATGCTGGCAGGGTAATGTCAGAGGAAAAACCAAAAATGGATTCGTGAAACACAGAAATGTTGTTAGCCAAAAGGAAACAATAGAGTTCAGGCGTTTACGAAAAATATATTAGCGAAAAGACAAGAATATGTGTTTACAGCGACAACAGTGATAACTCCCGTTGTTCAGATGTTTCAAATGCCCGTATAGCTTTTTCTATTTTAGTTGCAGAGTTTCACTGACCAATACTCGTTCTTTCCTTTCCAGACACATAAATTTTTGCCAGTTGTCTGGACGTTTGATAGGGAGCTCATGAGAGACATGCGTGACTCCTTTGCCTCATCAACAGACACTGCATTATTAATGTTCTGTCACTGCATCATCATTTTATGCTCATTTTAATAATTCTTGGAAAGGAACGTTCAATCCAATCATCGCATTATCAGAATCACAGTTACCAAAATATACACATTCCCACAGAATATAGTCAAAATGTATTTTTAGGAAATGTTTGGATCTGATGTGCTACCAAATAAGCTAGGTGATAACCCCGCGTGGCTCGGATTTTTTTTTTTTTATTAAATTTTGCAATATCTTAAAAATACACATATGAAAACGCTTAGAATTAATACATTAAAAATTATTAATGAAAATTCGAAAAAAAAATTTTAAAGGCCCTCAATGGATGTACCTCTCCAAGGATGCCACTGCTTGTCTAAATAATTTCTTACTCACGTAATCTTACTTTAGATGTACACTTGATGTTGTTGCAATTCCACTCTTCTCTCGATGTCTTGAAGCAAAACTTGGCCATTCATCACTTTGTGTAGTCTAGCAGTCGCCGATTCTTCTATTTATTTGCTTACCATTTGCTCAATACAGCACAGAGCTAAAGGAGTGTTTCCTGTGTCGTCTTTCTACTCCTTCTCAATAGTCTGCTAACTCTCCATTATATCCAGTTACTGATCATTTTTAAAGATTTTCAAGAAATTGTTAAATAGTAAGAACTCTCATTTCTAAGAAAAGCCTGAATAACAGGAATTCTATGCATTGTTACAAATTCAACCTTATCTATATTGAACTAACTTTGCCTTTCATTTTTGAGAGATGGATAGTGTTGGTGCATTGCATGTTGATATCATTGTTGATGCCTATTGTTGCACAAACTTTTACTTGCATTGTTGGCAATGAGATATTTATTGTTGGTCCTTACAGAGTGTTTGTGAATTGCGTGTTGATACCATTGTTGATAACTATTGTTGCACAAACTTTGCCTTGCATCGTTAGTCATGAGATATTTCTCATTAATATGCTTTGCCATAACCATGAATATCAATTTTTTATCAATAATTATTATTTTTTCGAAATCTGAGGTAGACAGTGACCTTCCTCATGGTTTGAAGGTCAAGTATGTAAAATTTCATCAAGATTGGAATAAAACTGTAGATTTGTATAAGAAACAAACAAACAATCATCCTTCTTTATATATATATAGTGTTGCGTGCCAATTTATGGCACGTACAATCTTCTAATAACCAGTGGGATAGAATGGGTAAGGGTTGCTATTATTTACTTAGGGACTTAACCAAAATTCTTACTTTAATGGATAATAAAATTCCTAACACCCCCAAACAAGATTAGGATATATATTTCAGATTCCGGGTCTAAAAGTAATCTACCTTTTATTTAAATTTCTAAAAATTATATTTGATTCTTTTAATTATGAGATTTCCCAAACAAAAAAAAAAAAAACTGAAGGTATCAGCGAATTAAACTGGAAACGAACTCCAAGCAAAAAAAGACTCTTTATTACATTTTTCTTCAATAACGAGAAGTGGAGTCATTTAAGCTTTATATTGAAATTAACATTATCCTTCTCCATAATACATAGGATGGATGATCATCGCTAAAGCCACTTAACAGCAGAATAGGTAGGCTTGGGAAGCTGAGGATCCAATGATAAGACTTGATCTTCGTAGAGTGGGCTAGTTCGCAAATCGCAGAATTGCTTGGAAGTAAAAAAGGAATGAGAAGTAATTAATATAAAGTTTTTCAGAATTTATAGATTATCATAAAATGAATAAAAACGACAAATAATTGTTCAGCTCAATGAATGAAGAGTTCTCGACACTGGCACGTGAACTGAGGAGCTAGGTCAAAGTAAGGCTGGAGACTTTCGAGACACGAGGTAATCAATGGCGCACACACCCTTTGTATGGGCCAAAGACAGATGGGATAAAAGTTCAACGGCGAACTTAATTTCTAACTAAATTCTCCAAATACGGAACACCAGGTTAAAGAAAGAGAAAAAGAAATTAAAAAAAAAAAATAATAAAATGATAACAAAAAAATGCAAAGAAAAAACGAAAAGAAGAGGAAAATAAATCGGTACAAGTATCTTAACCCTTCGAGACCAGGGACAGCGGAAACAGTGCTGAGCGCGCATGCGGGACGACACTATAACAAATACAGAAAATACAAACACCACACAGGACAGGTGGGGAGGGGAATCATCCAATCGGTCTTCAAGACGAGAGCACACAAGAAGGGCGAAAAAATTAACCTGTACACAAAGTAAAATAATAACAAAAAAGCATTCTAGAGATGATCAAAAACAAATAAAGCAAAGAAGAGATAAAGTGTAACAAAAAAATTAAACAGAACACTTAATAGTTAAATAAAAAAGCAGATCAACGAAAGAGGCACAAGGCAAGAGTATAACATAGTCGAGTGTCCAATTAGGTGAAATTGGCACGTAGAAAAACATATTAAAGGGCTTCTTCTACGCCGAGATCTAATGGAAACTGAGGCTTGAATTGTAGCAAATAACTTATTCGAATGGAGCTGACCGTCGACAAGAGTGATGCGGCGATTGAGTAACTGATGACCGTTGAATATCCATAACTTTGCGATCAACGACAATAAATTCATCAGGTGAAGCGGATTACAAATAAGATAGCTGAAAAATGTAGATAATTCCAAAGTACAATTAATAATTCATGATCACCTGCTACAATGAGCGGTTGAATTCAGACGAGCTGAACCTCCAACATAGGCCATGTTCATTATCAACCTGCAGAATGTACCGTGTTCGATCGAGGACTGACGCTTGACAAATCATTGATGGTTGGTAGCGCTGGGTCACAATAGACTTGCATTTTTCTGTCGCAAACAACAAATTCCAATCCTAAGCTGATTTGGAATGACCATAACTCAAAGGTGTTACAGCGAATACCAGCCGAAGAGCAAACATCTACTTTAGATGAATTACGACTGCCTTCATAGCTCTGCCAAGACTGGGTGATCCTTCCCTTGTTAACTTGGCGGAGGCCAGACGACAACTGACCTCTTTTTCTAGCGCTCAAAAAAACCTAAAATTTTCCACGCACAAGAAAGTGGTACGAATGTTCTAAAATGAAAAAACCTCGCCAAGAAATAATTAAGAGCTACACAACAATGACATCAAAGAAAAAAATTGTGACGAGCCAACAATACATTTTAAATAAATAGCCATTTAAGGGACAAAATAAATAAAATATTTAAGATAAAGGAAAAAGGAAATATTTGAATAAACTTGAATCGTAAGAAGCAAAAAAAAAAATTATTCCTAATTAACTAAAACGCAGCGATAATTCACGTACCCACAAAAAAAACAAACAAACATTTTTCCTATAAATTATCACAAAAAAAAACGTAACAATAGATAGATTAAAGTACGTACTGCGACATATATAATGATAGTTTCAAAGTTTCAATTGAAGTTCATCAACCGGAAGTTAGTTTATTTTTAGCCCCAATAGTAAAAGGCATAACGACTGATAATGCTGAACATGTGAAAAAACATGAAAAATGGTCACAAACATTAAGCAAGCCGATCCAAGGTCTACAATAAATTTTCCGTGATTTTATGCCAGTTTGCATGCAACTTAAGAAAGTTATTTTAAGCCCTTATAATAAAAAGCATAGCGACTGATAATGTCCAACATGTGCAAAAACATAAAATTGGGCATAAACATTAATTAAATTGGTCTAACGATTACAAAAAATCTGGGATTTTTTAAGGGCCTCTAAGAAATAGAATAACAAATAATATTGTCCAACATTAAAAAAATAAAATGAAACAAATAGTATAATTCCGAAAAAAATTTTTTAAAAATATAGTAAAGAACATGAAAAATTAAATTCGTCTGATATTTTACAAGGGAACTTCATGAACCTGTACTTGAGATTTACACCAAATTGAAATGTGTTACTCATCTAAAGCAGTGATGGCCAATTACTTTAAACCATGGGGCATCATCATAGTATTTTGTATCTGTTGAGGGCGAGGCCGAGGGCAGTATCAGTACAGTATATTATACGCTCATGACACTCTACCCCACAAATCTACAAATCATTAACCAAAAGATGTTAACAACTATCATTTGGAGGGCCATACAAGAAGACTTTGCAAGCCACATATGGCCCACGGGCTGCCTATTGGCCATCATTAGACGTCAATCCATGTGCTTCGAAATTTTCTAGGCCGAAATGCGATGTGACTAACAGACTGAATGTTGAAAATGTTATCTGTGTGTCATTTATCTTTTGCAGAAAAGAATCTACAGCATTTTCCTGACCAAGACTGATGAAAGTTACTATTGTTGCTGGCCTCAGATGACGAAGCCAACGATGCTACCAATGTCCACGCCACAGAAACAGACGATGATAATACTGCCAATCTCAACGCTCTAGATGACAATGACAGTGATGTCAGCTACTGATTTATTTATAACATTAGATGCTATAAAAAAACATTTTTTTTTTTTTATTTTTTTTTTTTTAATTTTACATCAAAAAATTTTTGTTAATGCAAACTACTTTTTACATTAAATTTGTTAATATTTTGGCAAACAAGTACTTTGAGTAAATTAAAATAATTTGAAATGAATCAAGATAAAATACCATAATTTTTGGGGTATAATACACGCTCGCCGATAATATGCAACCTTGTTCTTTCGTGTTTATAGAAAAATTCCCAGAAACGCACTTTATGTATCTAAGATAGCAATTCAGAATAAAGGGGTGCTCTGCCATATTTGTTCAAACACGCAGTGCATTATTGTCGTCTGATTTTTAAAGGCTTTAGATTTTATATATTCCTATAAAATGAATAAATAAGTATTCAAAATAAATGATCATATAACAGAATTTATTCGTTACAGTTAAACTTACATTGTATCAGAAATAAATTTATTTCAAGTCCTTCAAAATCGGAATCCTCTGTGTTTAGTTCTTTGTTAGGCCTAATTACCGTTTCTTCTTCTTCCCAGTCTTGAATTGAATCAAGACTCTTTGAATCATCCACAGGAGGATTAATTCCTGCTTTCACAAAAGCATTAAGATTGTATTTTCTTGTACTCTCTGTCATGCAAATGAATGAGTGATAGATATCCATTTGATAGATAATTCAAACGTTTTGTCTCTACATCTTTATAAAGATCGATTAGTAGCAAACATCAGTAAAACTGCGGAATAGCGTCCCAACTTCTTTGATTGATTTCATCAAGACTGGTTCCATTCAGATATTGCATTTATTATTGTGTCAGGTCTAGTTAATGGCAAAGTAATTTGCCTTACTTCTTGAACTTTATTATTACAGAGTTCATGCAGAATAACAGTCATTAAACCATGTGCTGACAGACATCTCAGCTTGGCGGCCATTATAGGCAGTCGCTGAGAAAACCTGGTATCCCTGGTTTTATGAACAGAAAATGGAAGAGAGCCACTGAATCTGCTTTTGCAATAAATATACGTGAAGTATTTTCATATGTGGAATATAAAGTGAATAAATATAATGAATATTGCATTTACAGTATAATAAAAACCAAAGGTAGTGTAAAAGTTCGTCACCCTGAATTTTAATTGCCACCCCCTCCCCTGACTTCATCTTCTTCAGGTTTTATTATCGGCCCATTATACGCAATTGCCTTTAACACGCAGTAATGATTTTCTTAACTTTTTTCGCATAATATGCTTACTTGTACTATACCCCGAAACTTACGGTAATATAGTGATGTATAATACAAACAATATGTTATTTCTTTTGATCTATTTACAGTCCTTTCACATAAATTTCTAATAATGAGTAACAACTTTTTTTATTAAAATTGAATAATTTAAAATTATTAAATATTCTTTTATATTAAAATTCTGATTTTTTTTTTCTTTCTTTTGTTATTCAGAAAAAACAACCTGAGAAAAAAATTTTATTTAAAAAATAATTGAACAGAGGTATTCAATTTAGCAGAAATTTATTTCAAACAAGAATTTGATGAATCATTATATCGGTTCCCCCCCCTCCCCCTATATTTTCATAAATGTTAGACATTATTAATCATAATGCAACTTGCTAGAAAGGTTTAAAATAACATGCATACAGAAAATTTACTGAAATCGTTGGACCAACTTACTTAAGGTTTATGCCCTCTTTTTATGTTTTTGCACATGTTAGACATTATCAATCCTTAGGCTTTTTATTTTAAAGGCTTAAAATAACATTCTTAAGTTGCATGCCAAATGGCATAAAAAATTAAATGGTGGAAATTTTCATGTTTTTTTTTTACAACTTATTTAATTATTTTTGATATGACAGACATGCCTGATACTTATGCCATTTTGTGTAATGAACATTTTACATTATAAAATTAATATTGTGCTTTGTTTTATTTTCGATAAAATCACGGAAAAATCTTTGAAATTTTCGCAAAATTTTTCTGCACTAAACCTCACTCGGGCATTCGCAAACCTTTTACCAATTTTTTTTTTTTTATCGGAGTTTCATGATAATACCTTTCATACTTTTGATTGGAGGATCTGAAAAAAACACACAAAATCGCCATTTTTCCTCACAAGTTCACGTGATCATTTTAACCCTCTGGCCACTTGCAGCCTATATGTCTATCATTTTTTGCTGCTAGAGTCTTCCTTAGTATTCTTTTAATGCTCATGGCAGCACCGTCAAAATCGTCCCAAAATACATATCGTAATTTGCAGTCGATAGGCCACGGCCTAACTATGAGGGGCCTAACCAGCGTTTTTTTCTTCAAGAAGTTTGAATTTTAGCACTGCGGCCTATCCATTGCCACGACCTATTTACCGTAAATTACAGTAGTTTTTGTACAAATGAAAATTAAATTTTCCATATGCAGAGACCGGTCAAATTTTACCTAATTTTTGTCAACACTTTACACCTTTCAGTCCTCTCAGAGGCATAAACGAGAAAAACACGTCCTCAAATCTGTCACCAACTCCCGGTCTATAATATTATAATCTTGTGATGTGCGATACCAATAAAGCATCGATACTTCCGGTATCGAGTACTCAATGAGAAAGTATCGATAGTATCGAGTAAAAATTAGTATTTATTTATATGGTAAAATGCATTTTTGAGAGGACACCGAACCGATATTGGAGCACGTGGAGGCTAACATCACTCATTACTATTAGACCTAATTACTATTACTAGGAGACTATCATCACGTGTCCGAGTCATTAGCTTTTTTTTTATTATTATTTCCCGTGCGCCCATAGAGCGAGGCGTGAGCTCGACCTCGTTAGGAGAAATAAAAACAAACGCTTCGAAAGATACTTACCCAATCAGTAGGCAGCCACTGGAATAAAAGCGTTAATATATTCAACAGATTCTGAATTAACGCTGAAAATTGAACATCTTCATTAGGCGACTCATAGGTTTTTTCAGTATCGAGTATCGACGTGCAAAATATCGATACTATCAATACTTGAGCCATGTTACAATATACGATACTTGAGTACTCGATACCGGCAAGCATCGATACTTTTTGGTATTGGTATCGGTACAACACTAATATGGTCCCACAAATTTAGGCGCTTTAGGCCAAAATTTTTTGCATTATAATAGAATAAATACAGTATTTTTCTTGTTAAATTCCTCTAATATTAAGAACAGTTTTTATTTGAAAACTCTGATATTCTGAAAAAATTCATCCAAAAATCACCTGAAAAACTACTTTTTAGGAATAAATAGAGAAATTGAACGTCAAACTTCAATAATATAATAATTTTTCCTTCCCTTTTCAACAACAAGGGTTTTTAGAATTTGAGGAGTGAGAGATATCCGCAATCAGGAGGCTTACTGAGAGAACTCTCTGGAATTTTTAAGACGTTGTTGACGTTGATAGCAATTTAATAACGGCAGAGCCATTAACAGATGAAGCACTTATAGATAGATCAACGAAAACCAAGATGGCGGATCCAAGAAGAGTGGGGGTGTGATGACAAGGTAGGCGAACAGTATCAAGAAGCTCTTTCATTGAAAGAGTTTGTTGTTAGCTCTTGTCGTATATTTCGGGCGAGATAATAAAGGAGGCATGATGTTCGTAACAACATGTTTTATTTTTTACTATCTACCGTAAATTCTCCACAATAATGCGAATAACTTTGGCCTAAAAAAGCACCTAAATTTGCTGGATCGTATTATACAAAAGGATTAATATCAGCCATGCAACGACGACTGCAACCAGAGGAGATTTTGTCCGGAGGGGATTTTGTCCTGATGAAATTACCGTCTGTTATAGATTAATTATACAGCATATACAGTGTCCAGTTCATTATACAATAAATTAATTCACTTTTTATTTGAATTTCTCGTCACCAGCATCTAACACGAAAACAACAACTCCCAATGATCGCTACTTCCAAATAGGCCTACTTCCAAACTGCCTCGAACCAAAGCCTACAAGAAAGCTTATGCAGTGAAGTTATGAAAAATGTTAAACTGAATAAAGATTACTTGTTTTTTTATTAAGAAAATTGATGTACTGTTGTTTGTTTTTTGTCGATGTGTGAGTGGGAAAGCTTTCCTTATCAATGTAGGGCTATAAACTTCCAATGGTTTTTAATAAAGATTTTTTTTCTGTATATTTTTGCACATTTTATTTCTCGCGAGTAGTCAAAAATGAGGAATGCATTATACAAGAGGATAGCATTTTTACTGGTTTTTTGGGCCGAAAAAGTGGAATCGCATTATACAAGGGATCGCATTATAATAGAGACTTTACAGTAACTATTTACTAACTACATTAAACAATAATAATATTATAGGAATTCGGTTTGTATGGATGAGCAAGCGGCAAGCATGGAGGAGAGGCGTGAGTAGTATGTCGCTCGTGAGCCCCCCACTAGCATAGCGAGAGTTTCAGAAGTATCGGGGGTTGAACTTGACTTGACGACCAGACCTGGTTACTACAGTGGATGGAGTAGATGGTGCTGGTGGGTCCACAACCGCTGAAGGCGTTTCCTCTGTAAGTGATTTCTCCTGTGGGATGGAACTCGTCGCATATTTTCCAATATTATGTCATGTCCGTGCTGAGGGAAAGGTTTGGCGCAAACGTGCACACATTCCTAGATCTGAAGTTAATAAAGAGCATTGTTTGTGTATAGATTTGCGTGAATGTTTTGTTTTTTTTTTCTGTTTACAGCTCAACCCAATGCGAGTGCCCTCTACACAGTGCCTCAAACCCCTGATGGACCCCACCTCGTGATTGTTTCCTGAATCTGTTCGGGACCTTGGGTCATATTAGAGGGGGGGGGGGGGTTCGTCACAATATAACCAGAAGAAATTTTGTTGCCCGTCCATGCGAGGCATACCACAAGGGTCAGCCATAAGTAACATCCTCTTTAGTACTCTTCTTGCATCAGCAGCCTCCTTGCCTTTGTCTTTCCAACTATACTCTGTCCAATGAAAGAAAAACTGGGCGTGTCCAGTTTTTCTTTCGTTGAACAGAGTATAAGAGCATTCGTCGATATTATTCTTACTCGGACATATAGTAAATTTTCTGAACATCAAGTAAACCAAGATATTAAGAAAGATACTGATATACTTCTTTTATGGTGTCGACAAAGAGGAATGATTATTAATCAGGATAAAACAACATACTTGGTTATTAGAAAATCTTCCCAAATAAACACATACAAAATCCTTGGGATTATATTTGATAATAAATTAATTTTCGTCACCCATATGGAAAATTTGATTGTTCAACTTAATAGGCTACATTTCTTAGTAAAAAAATTACAACAAATACTTACTAAGAAAGAACTAATCATCATTTTGAACTCGAAGATAATCCCTAAAATTACTTACAGCCTGCCGATATGGGCAGTAACACATAAATTTATGCATGATAAAGTTAAAGTGGGGTATAATTATATCATCCGAGCAGCTCTAAATATTAGTGGGTATCAGTCTATTACACAGACGTGTAATGAGCTGGCTATACTTACCTATACTTCTATAGTAGCGCTCGTGAAACTTAAAGAACTTGCTAAAGATTTCTACCATGATGCGCACCCTGCTAATTTTATGAAGGAATGGGTTACCTGTAGCCCAGAATGTAGACTATCTAAAGCCCTGTTGATTCAACCAACATGGATAATATCTTCAACACAGGAAAAATATTTCCCTTATAACAGTATAAATGACTGGAATGCTATACTACTAAAACAACGCCAAAGTATTTGGAAATGTGATAAACAAGTCTGTAATAATCATACACACTACTCATATACACCATGTTCAAACCATTCTTACAAATCACATATTTAATAAGGGATAATTTTGTCCACTAGGACGCATAAAAATAATAATAATAATAATAATAATAATAAGGTTCATTCTACATTTAAAAAAGGGCAGGGTGCTAAGGGCTAAAAAGGGCACGACGTTATCAAAAAAAGGGCACTTAATTTTCAGAAAATATTTTTTTCTATAAAAAATGCATAGTTCTTTTTGAAATTCCTTAATCCTTTTACAAAATTTTTAGATTTTTCTCTGCGGGTGCATTTTTGGATATCGGGGCACGTGGTCAGGATTCAAGAGCAGCGGGGTGGAAATTTTTCATCAAAAGGGCAAACGGGGTGGCACGTCCCGCAAATCCCGCCTAAAATGAACCCTATAATAATAATAATAATAATAATAATAATAATAATAATAATAATAATAATAATAAAATACCATAAGAAAATGAAATTAAACCAAACAAGACAACAAATGTGGATAATGATAATAATAGTCAAGGAAAATACTCTTTAACCACAACAAAATAATGAAACAATGCAACCTGTATGTGCATTTCAAAAGCAAAGCTTTCATCATTTAGCAGGAACAAGTGAGAAAGTGTTCTGGAGTCCTAAGGGCAAAGAGTAGCTTATATACACCATAACCCGTTTAATACGAAATCCTAAGGAACAAAAATTTTTTTCGTAATATCAGAGTTTCATAATATCAGAGAAAGACAAAAAATAGACAATTTAAGAAAGACAACTTATCTTTTATTGTTATTCTGTGTTCTGGACAAAATAATCCATTATCATGGTTTGTTTACTCTTAACAATTAATTTTTTGCTTACATAACCGGTCCATTTATAAAAGTAATTTAACAATTCATCCCAAGCATCATCTTGGGATAAGAAAAACGATCTTAATTCATTCAATGCGGTATTCTCATGCATCCTTTAAGAAAATACACTGAAAAAGTCGCACGTTTGCATACTCAATTTCTTAGGAAAAATTTTTATTTGCATGCCTCGATTAGATTTATTAATTCATGGCTGAAATGGAGCAGCCGAAAGTATCGATGTTCAAATAGTTTCGGCCATCGAATTTTCGATGCCTTTGCACCATCGACGTTTCATTTCGATTTTCTGGTTAAACATCGATGTTAGTTTTTCTGACATCGCCTATCAAAATTTCTATCGTTTATTAAGTCAAAAAATTATCAGTGTAAATTGCTTGACTTATAAAAGCAAATTATCCATATCTGTTGCTTTTATAAAGAGTTCACAGTATGAAATTCAAACGATCTCTTCACGTTTTCGTCCGCTCACTACCATGGCCTACAATGATAAGAGATCTCTTATCATTGTAGGCTATGTCACTGCATAAACAGGACCCGATGCCATAGTTGGCAATGGTTTCTGGGATAGCAATGTCAGTGGACGTTTTTAAAAAAGTTAATTTCTGCATAATTTCTTACGTTAATAAACAATTTTGAACTGTAATGTTCAAAATATTTGTTTAAAAATAAAGGATGTGATCATTTTTACATGTTTATTGTAGAAAACTGCTGATCTTGTACTTAAGCTTAAAATGGACAGGTTTTTAACTGCCGCTTTTCTATTGGGAGGAGGTGGGGGGGGAGAGACCAAAATTTTTTTCCAAATTCGAGATTACAATTATAAGACGACCACACGTTTTTGACACCTTATTTTCGCGAAAAAAACCCTCTTATTATATTTAAAAAATCTTGTTTTAAACAAAATAAAAAACTGCCAAAAATTTTTCATATTAACTGTATTTTCAGAAAAAAATGTTCGTATTATCGGGTCAATTTTACATGTAAATTACATCGATGGGGTCGGGCCAGAGAATAATTTCTTATTAAACGGGATTTCGTATTAAGAGAGTTCGTAATAAGCAGGTTATGGTGCAGCTAGTAAGGCAACAAGCTGGCCAATAGGAAAGCGATTCTAGATATGTTTTTTGATTGGTAAACCCCACCCACCAGTGAATCAATGGTGAATCACCAATAATAGTATTGTCTAAATTGAGTATATTATTTTTCGAAGGCGTCAAGGCGTCAAGTAAAGAACATTTCGAAGGCGTCAAGTAAAGAACATTTGTTAATTGGGTGAATTAGTTTAAGATTATCGATGTTTAAATTGTGGCTGGTATCGATGGAATGTTTCGCGATGGCTGACTTTTAGGTCCTTCCGAAACGGCGTTGAGCTAGATGTTCTTTGAATCTGGTGACAAGGCTTGTTTTCGTTTGACCTTTGTAGCGTTTTGGGCAATGAGAACACTTAATGTCGTAGATGCCTGACTTTTGATGATCAGAGATCTTATCCTTAGGGTTGCTCAGTAGATTCCTAAGTTGGTTTGGATTTCTGAAAGTAAGAGATAATTTATGACATTTAAAAATAGAATGTAAACTTTTGGTCAAGGTTTTGTTGTAAGGGATTGTAATGTTCTTCTTTTTCTCTTTCAAGTTTTGTGTCGTCAATTCGGATAATCTCTTTTTAAATTTACTCTTCTTGAGTAAGTCGTCTACAGTTTTGGGGTTGTATCCATTGTTTTCGGCGATAGATCTGATTTGGTGATTTCCTTATTGAAACTAGTGTTACTGAGAGGGAAGTTGAGGGCACCATCAATCATAAAAACAAAAGTCGACTTTTTTTTGTTCCATGGGTGACTAGAATCGGCAGGGATTTAATTTAACTTATTTGATGGCTTACGATAAATGTCAAAAGATAATGTCCCGTCTTTTTCTTTCCACCACGAGATCCAAAAACAGTAATTTATGGTCACATTAAATTCACCAATCAAAAACATAATATCTAAAATCGCTTTCCTATTGGCCAGCTTGTTGCTTTACTAGCTACATAAGCTGCTCTTTGCCCTTAGGACTCCAGAATATTTTCTCACAGTGTTCTCATTTGTTCCTGCTGAATGATGAAAGCTTTGCTTTTGATATGCGCATACAAATCGTACTGTTTCATTATTTTGTTGTGGTTAAAGAGTATTTTCCTTGACTATTATAAATAAAAACATAAAAATAAAAATAAAAAAAGTTACATTTGAAGAATTTTCTTCAAGTTCATTTGCCGAGTGGAATGAAGTGATGTCTTTTCTTTTCTAGATTAATTGAAGACTTTCTATTTGTTTGTGCGCATGCTATCCATTAAATTCTCTGTTCACTTTAAGTGTGGCAAGTTTTTTTTATTAAACTATTTAAGGTCCATCTCAAAAGTATAGAGACTTTCGTAAATTAAAGGAAACTTTCCATACGAGGATGTCACATGAAAACAAAAAATATAGACATTTTATTCGCATACTAAATAACATAATCCTAGAATTTCAGGAGAAACTTATTTTTCGTTCATTGGAAAAAAAAAAAACCAAATCAACATTTTATTACAAAAAGGCGTCTCCAAAGTATAGAGACTTGCCAAGAAAACTTGCTTTTAAAACTAAATACTGTTCCCATTACACTGGATTAATTTAAATACACGATCTTTCATCGATGTGATTAGGTGTTGAAGCAGATCTGGTGATAGATTGTACCAGCATGTCTCAATTGCATCCTGCAACTCCACAACAGTCAAAAACTGTCGCCCATTTGCATAAACAGTGCGCGTCATGATGCCCCATAGATTTTCTATTGGGTTAAATCGGGGCTTCTCGCTGGCCACTTCATGACGGTTAAATTGTTTGCATCGAACTATTCCTTTGTTGCCTGTGGTCTATGAATGCTGGCATTGTCTTGTTGGAAAATGCCTTTTTCTCCAACCAGATTCTACAGAAATGGCAACAAATGACAACTTAAAGTCTCTTGATATTTCAGAGAATTTTGCCTTCCAGAAAGAATCGCTAAACTCGTAGTACCATTGAACGCAAAGCCTCCCCAAACCATCACACCTCCACCTCCTTGTTGTCTGCTGTAAAATGCCTCTGGTTCTCGTCTCATATCATGCCAGTAGTAAGCATTACCGTCCGGCCCATCTAAATTCCACTTTTTTTCATCGGAAAAAATCACTTGAAGCCATTCATCAGTCCAGGACATATGCTCCTTGGCCCACTGCAATCGTGCAATCTTGTGCTGGTGTGTCAGCGGTGGTCGTTTCTGTTTTTTAGAGTACACTAAGTTGCCACCAGCTTTGATCCGTCGGTGAACAGTGTCTTTGGATACATTGCACACAAGTTCATGTGATATCTCTCTCAGTGACAGTTTTCCGATGGTAGCCAGGCGAATGATTCTGCGATCATCTCGATCGCTGGTCGCTTTTGGTCGTCCTGTCCTCTTTTGCGCTGTAGATATTCGTTGTTCTGAAATTACTTTGTGGACCACAGACTTGGATCTTCCAATTTTCTTGCATATTTGTTGAACTGTGCTGCCTGAGGCCTTCAGCAGCCAAATTTCACTGATCTCATCTTGAGTGGTCTCTTCCACGTGGCATTTTTAAAATTGACAATTTCATTCATTCACATACAGTTTAAATAACTGATTTAATGTAAAACTTTAACATTTGCTTTAAAACATTTGCATATTGTTCCATACCGACTCTCTTTCGAAGGGAGTCTCTATACTTTTTGAGACACTTTTTTGTAATAAAATGTTGATTTGTTTTTTTTTTTTTTCAATGAACGAAAAATAAATTTCTCCTAAAATTTTAGGATTATGTTATTTAGTATGCGAATAAAATGTGTATATTTTTTGTTTTCATGTGACATCCTCGTATGGAAAGTTTTCTTTAATTTACGAAAGTCTCTATACTTTTGAGACGGACCTTATTACCCTTATTATACATGTCATTCGGTACGGGATACTAATCTGGGAGTTTGCATCAAATCATGTCAAGAATAGACTTCATGGATTGTATAGTCTATTCGCAAGACTTTATTTTTACCACTTATATTAGAATTGATATTTATTCTTTTTCTCAGATTATGCAAGATTTGAACATCTGTGAGTGTGTCGACATCTTTCGTGTAGAGATTTTAAAATTTGTTGGTAATATTTAAGATTCAGATTTTAGGTGGAACCACCTTTCTGTGTACCTGATGTATGGTCTTTAAAAACGATTTTATAATGTCAATCTTTAAGAAGTACCCAGTGATCGTGGTACTATTGAAGAGGAGTGGAAGTTGTTTAAAACTGCTGTGATTATTTTGGCTCCATTGTTCTGTGGTCGTAAGCGGCTGAGTGTGGCGCAGGGCGGTGAGAAAAGGACTGCATGGTTTAACGGTGAAGTCCAAGAAGCTGTCAAGGCAAAGAAGGAAGCCTATTTGCTATGGCTTGCAAATAAGTCACCTTCGAGTCGAGTGCGGTACACTGAGGCGCGAAAAGCAGCAGCAAAGACAGTATCAACAGCTAAAGCCAAGGCCTGGGAGAAGTTCGGGGAGGAATTGGAAGCAGACTATGGTTCGGCAAACAAGGTATTCTGGCAGACCGTTCACTGCCTTCGTGGAAAGCAGTCTCTTTCATCACAAACTATTAAGAGTTCAGATGGGAAGCTTCTGAAAATGGAGAAGAGCATATTGCACAGGTGGAAGGGAATCTTTGCATTTCTTCTTAATCTGGTGACAGCAACAACTGAGGCACATGAGGTGCACCTTGGAGCGGAGAATAGTCACGGTAGTATCACTGAAGCAGAAGTAAGATGGGCAATTAAGTCCCTGAATACTGGCAAAGCTGCAGGTGATGAGGAAATCTGGTCCGAGATGATAAAGGCCTTAAATCAGGATGGTATCCTGTGGCTGACTTGGGTGTATCAGGTTGCTTGGATATCTGGCCAGGCCCCTAGGCAATGGCAGACAGGAATTGTGATCCCTATCTTCAAAAAGGGAGATCAGAGAGGTTTCAACAACTATCAAGGCATCTATTTGCTCAGCATTCCTGGGAAAGTGTACGCTAAGTGTCTGGAGAAGAGAGGTCGGGAAATAGTCGACTCCAAACTGTCGGGGGAAGAGTGTGGTTTCCGACCTGGCCAAAGCATGATGGATCACATCTTTGCTCTAAGGCAAATCTTTGAGAAATCCTGGGAGTATGCAAAAAATGTCTACGCTTGCTTTGTGGACCTCGAAAAAGCATATGACAGAGTTCCTCGGGAGAAGCTCTGGCAAGTGTTGCAAGAGCATGGAGTGGATGGGCAATTACTGGTTGCTATGATGTCTCTGTACGAAAGCTCTGAGATGTCTGTCCGGATAAATGGCATTAAGTCAAGACCATTCGTCGTGGATGTTGGACTCCGCCAAGGGTGTGTACTGTTGCCCCTCTTGTTCATTATCTTTATGGATTGGATAGACAGGGGCAGCCGTGGCGATGAGCGTATTTGTGTGGGCGACTGCTTGGTGGAGAGGTTGCTCTTTGGTGACGACCTTGCCCTCCTTGGGTCTTCTCGTACTAAACTTCAGCATGCACTAGACCAGTTTGCAGCTAAATGTGAAGAAGCTAGGATGAAGATCAGTGTGGCTAAAACTGAGGTTCTGGTCCTTTCAAGACAGCCTGCCCAGTACACTCTCCATGTTAGGGGAGCCCCATTGAGACAGGTGGAGAAGTTCAAGTATCTTGGGATTGCATTCACGAGTGATGGGCGCCAGGAAAAAGAATTGGATGCTTGGATCAGTGCAGGAAGCTGTGGCGATCCGTGGTAACGAAATGTGAGCTGAGTAACAAAGCCAAGCTCTCAGTCTTCAAATCTATCTTTGATCCCATTCTCACCTATGGTCATGAGGTTTGGTAATGACCGAAAGAGTGCGATCGCAGGTACAAGCAGCCGAAATGATTTTTCTGAGAGGTGTGACAGGTGTTACTCTACTAGATGGAGTGCACAGCAGCACAATAAGGGAGTCTTTAGGTGTTGAGCTGCTACTTCTCTGCATTGAGAGATCTCAGTTGCGCTGGTATAGCCACGTGACACGGACGCCGCAAACTGGCCTTCCTAGGCAGTTGTTATTTTCCAAGTCGGTGGGTAAGAGAACAAGGGGTTAGCCTAGAACCGCGTGGCTACACTACATGGAGAATCTGGGTTCGAGTCGCTTGGGTATTACCAGGGAGAACATGCGCCTGATGGCGGAAGATCACAATCGCTGGAGATCCTCCATAAGGCTGCTGCCCCCGCGACCTTAACGGATAAGCAAGTTTGAAAAGTAAGTACGTAAGTATATCGTTTTCTTATGTGTTTTTGTTTTGTGATTTGTCTTTTTTTCTCTGTGCCTTGGTGGGGCGCCGAGCTACCTTTGTCCTTTTCTTTTCTTTGGTAGCAATAAAATCAAATCAATAAATCAATTCTGAACCTAAATGAAATTTCCTTTTCAATAGAATATGAATGTATACAGATATTTTAAAAAAGGATTGCTCTGAGGGAAATTCAACGCAGTGTACACAAGAGAAGTGGACCTAAGTGAACAATTCAACGCTAACCTAACTCCAAAACTTAACACTATAATAACTAGGGTTTGGATTTTGCATATAATGCATATTTTTTTCCCAAGCGAGTAACTCATTTAAATGATGTTTTATGCACTGCTGGCCCCCTCTGAAACTCGTAGCTTAACTTTTATTGTGCATATAAATGCATATTTCAGGCTTTAGCGCATATTTTTGCATATTTCGATCATTGATGCATATTTTTGCTTATTAAGACAAATTTAATGTTAATTTTACAATTTATTAAGTAAGTAATTTAAAAAAAAAAACAATATAAATGCTTTCATTGATGAGGCCATTGTAAGCTAAGAGGCACCAGATAAATGTACACTCAATTTACAAGAGCCACTCCATTTAATAAAGTGTCAGTTGTTGTAGAGAGATATTTCTTTAGAACATTTTGAAAAATTTTGATCGTTCAGGTCAATAAATTTTAATTTTTGCTATGGTTTAATTTGTTTTCGTTTTTATCTCAATTTTCATAAGTATGACAATGAAAGCAATGTGTGAAAATTATTTTTTGGCACATTTTTTAGTGCAAATTTTGGAATTTTTAGGGTAATATATGCACATACCGTATTTATTCTACTATAACACGACCTCTTATATAACGCGACTCCACTTTTTCGGCCCAAAAAAATCGGCAAAAATCCTATCCTCTTGTATAACGCGACCCCTATTTTTGACTCCTCGCGAGAAATAAAATAGACAAACTTATACAGAAAAAAAATCTTTATTTTTAAATAGTCTGGATATTTAATATTCAAAAACCTTCAAAATCTGATTCATCTGTGGCAATGTCCATTGGCTGAAGAGTTCTTTTTTTATATGTTTTTATGGAATGAATCAGCTTTCTCACTTGAACATCGACAAAAAAACACAACAGTACATCAATTTTCTTAATAAAAAGACAAGTAATCTTTATTCAGTTTAATATTTTCACTACATAAGCTTTCTTGTAGGCTTTGGTTCGAGGCAGTTTTGAAGTAGGCCTAATTAGAAGTATCGATGTTTGGGAGAACTTATTATCGATGTTGTTAGATGTTGGCGACGAGTAATTCGAATAAAAAGTGAATTAATATATTGTATAATGAACTGGACATTATATGCAATGTAATTAATGTATAATACACGGCAAATTCGTCTGAATGTCATCAGCACACAAAGCGACTTCGACAAAAGCAACTGCCTCAACTTCGAGGCAGTTTGGAAGTTTATAGCCCTACATTGATATGGAAAGCTTTCTCACTTGCACATCGACAAAAAAGCACAACAGTACAGCAATTTTCTTAATAAAAAGACAAGTAATCTTTATTCAGTTTAATATTTTCACTACATAAGCTTTCTTGCAGGCTTTGGTTCGAGGCAGTTTTGAAGTAGGCCTATTTAGAAGTATCGATGTTTGGGAGAACTTATTATCGATGTTATTATCGGCCGCAGTCGTCTGAGGGCTGATTTTTATCCTCTAGTATAACACGACCCAGCAAATTTAGATGCTTTTTTAGGCCAAAAAAATTCGCGTTATAGTAGAATAAATACGGTATTTAGTACTTTTTAGTACATGTAAATCCGAACCCTAATAATAACTCGCTAATCCAACAATAATCATGGGACCATAGTGAACATTAATCAAAGTGAGTAACTTATAAAATCATTTCTTGTCATATATTGATAAGGTAATACATAATCACCATTATAATACTATCCATATTATTAAAAGTGGAGGTCATAAACTACACCCAATTTAGATATGACATACAAAATATACATGGGTATTAGATTTTATTAATAGGACATGTCCAAATAAAATGGCAGATTCCATCTAAACGAAATATTCCTAAAATATTAAACATTAAATCGTTAATAACTTTTTAATATCGAAAGGCAGGCTGAATAGTCGCCTGACCATAGTGGTGACTTTTCAGCCTGTTTTTCTCGTATATCGCGGTGAAATTCATTTTGCAGACAACAACCAACAGCCAATTGTATTAATTACCTTACTTCCTTTTGAAATCCGCTGATCCGTTAGGGTCACGGGGCCAGAAGCCCTATGGAGGATTGCCAGGGCTCGCAATCTTCTGCCATCAGGCGCATGCCCTCCATGGTAATACCCAAGCGACTCGAACCAGATTCTCCATGTAGTCTAGCCACCTGGTTCTAAGCTGACCCCTTGGTCTCTAAGCCACCAGCTTGGAAAATAACTGCCTAGGAAGACCAGTTGTATTAATAAATTCACTAATTATTTCTTTAACGTGGCTGTTATTATTTCAATTTCTCTTTAGTGTACCTGTTTCAGATAACAACTTAGGTAGGACATGAGCATATCCAAAGAAACCTTTGATATTTTGTTTTGCCCCCCCCCCCCCCTTCCGACAATTCAAATTCATCGCTCACGAAATAACACTTGTGAAAAATTTTGAGTAACAATGATGATGCTAATACCTGTAGGCTGCGAGAATTCTTTTTTTTGTGTGTTGAGGGGGGACAAAATGAAACTTGAAACAATTTTCCCAGCATATATAAAAGAAATTCCAATAGAAAAGCTAATTTTATACAATTTTCCAGCTTTTTTAGGCCCTGAAAATCTTTAAATAAGGGTGTGTTTGTTTAATGCGACAAAACTATGACAGTCGTCAGAGTGATGAAAAACAAACGAATTCGTCGATCCGACTATTTCCAAAATGGCAATCAACGATGATTGGCTTTTAATGCATGCAACTGCATTTATGCCGATTTAAGCCGAAAAATTATATTACAGTAAACTAAAATTATTACGTCAAATTTACAGAAACCGTAAATATGACTGAAAGATTGATACAGATACGAGGGGCATACTGAAAGTAATGAGCAACATTAAAAAAAAAAAAGGTT
>JAHWFO010029798.1:681652-692341 GCA_023313115.1 Rhysida immarginata
GAGGAGGTGAAGAGAGCAGTACGTCAGTGCCTTCAGTGAGCTGGAACGGACTTCTACCGCCAAGGGATTTTCAAACTTCCACAACGTTGGGAAAAATGTGTCCAAAGAAATGGAGATTATGTTGAGAAACAGACAAGAGTTTATAGTTTGAAATGAAGTATTCTGTGTATCGTAATAATTAACTTTTTTTTTTTTTTTTTTTTTTTTTAATGTTGCTCATTACTTTTAGTATGTCCCTCGTATTTTCAATTCATCCTGGTTGCTTTGATGCGACTTGAATATTGCAGCTTGAATCAGCTTGAATGACTGGCTTGAATACTAATCCCGCAAAAGCTGACGATGGTTTTAGCTCGTTGACTTACTCGGACGACGAAGCGTAACTCCGTCAGCATCACTAGCAATAGTAAACTGAAGTAGACGTTCTGACGAGACTAAACAAACGCAGTTATGCTGACTTAATCGCTTTTGTCACACTAAACAAACATACCCTAAAATTCCAGGCTTTTTCCAGGAATTCAAGGCCGCATACAAAACCTGTGGGTATTACCATTGAGGACATGTGCCTGATTCTGTGGAAGATCGCGAGCACTGGAGATTCTCCATAGGGCTGCCCCTACGATCCTAATGAATAAGCAGGTTTGAAAATAAAGTAAGTAAGAGATTCAGTTCATATGGATGTGACGAGCATGGAGGACTGAGTGAGTAGCATGTTGCTCATGAGCGAAACCTCGCTAACTTCACTGTGTCACTCAGGACTGTTGTTTCCTGAGCACTGACAGTAAATCCCGGCCAGCTGTATACATCCGTGTAGTTCCTGTGATTGGTACACTGTCAAAACTAATAATCCAAAGAAGTTCCACACTAATAATAAGAATAATTATAATGAAATCCAGTAATGTATGTATAAACAGGGTGATTAGCGACCAGGAAAACCGGGAAAAGTCAGGGAATTTTACCAAAAAATCAGAGAATTTTACAGAATCAGCCAAAAAAGTGCAAAATAGGAACGAAAAATTTGAAAAACGTCAATAATACTCTATCAAGATAGATTTTTTTTTTGCTGCTGATGATCAGGGAAAATAACGTGATCAACTGGGAAAAATCAGGGAATTTAACAAAATCGATTTGCTAGACACCCTGTATGAACTTACCAGAAATGTTATTATAATCATGCGTTTAAACAAATCCTAAAACACAATGCTACCAAAACATACAAAAATGATATAATATTCCATTTTAATAATGGCTCTCAGCTTGCAATTAACTTTTCAAAAAGCCCGCTATGTAGTCATACATTATAGAGCCTGTAGGTTAACATGAGTTAACTAGACTTCGTATAATCCTTTAAGCTTACCTTTTCTCCTCATTGTAAATATTTTGAATAATAGTGAGTACTGAAAGTTAAAATTACGGATTTTCAGTTGATATAGCATTTGCAAACAGCATTCAAAAAGGATTTTTACTATCTTCAATGAACAAATAAATTTTGTCAGTTACAAAAATCCAAGTTTCTTTCAAGACTGATCAACAGCTACCTATCTTTTATATTCACTTTAAAGAAAAATAAAAATTTATATTCGTTTACCAGTTCATTTACATAGTTTTAATAAAAAAAGAAAACAAAAAAAAACTTTCAAATCTGGTATAAACTTTTGCTCTATAAGGAGTGCAAGTGACTATGTTATAACTGACGTCATTTGCGCGATGAAGGGGCAAAGAGCCTAAGAAATGGGATATATACTAGTAACATTGAAACGAGCAGCCAGTAAAAATGACACCTCTTAAATTATTATGTGAATTTGTATTATTATTATTATTATTATTATTATTATTATTATTATTATTATTGTTATATTTATTATTAATTGGATCCAATACGTCCGTCCAGGGCCTGTATGGCGAGAGGCAGACGAGTTGGGTCCCTGGATGGACCTGGATTCCCGCCTGCTGTCTGCTGGTCGCAGCAGCCGGAGGGGGGGGGGGGGGTGAAGATTGGCCATCATGGATAATTGCCCATCCAGTGACGAGCCGTGCCTGATGTAGCTTAACTTCACATTAGTTGTATTCAGTGAAAGCCCACCAGGCCACGGCCTCCCCTGTATTAAGACATTTAATATAATTTATAAATTAATATTAGAATGCTTTTAAATCACTTTACGAAAGATTGCCATCGTTCATGTATTTTTCTTTCTTCTGGAAAACTATAGATGTTTAAATCGCTGTTTTGGCTCTTTCTTGAGCAGTGAGGAACTCAACAATTTCACATCTTATAAGTGTTATAAACACTGGGTTTATACAAAGCGATTTTATTCCATCTTTACGTTGGAACCAATATTAAATCCCAGAAGGGCTGAGGACTGAAGAGCACTCAGGATTGACGTCACACTTGCACTCCCATAGGAATTAAGCTCTGACTACACTGAAGAAACGTTGCTTTTTTTAAATTAACCCTTAAAGGAGCACTCATCATTTTGGCAACAAAAAAAATAATTTTTGAAGCAAATCTTGTTTATTTAAGTATAGCAATGCCAAAAAGGGAGCTAATTCTATTTTATGGTGAATAGTAAGTCTTTTTCGTAATATATCTCAGAAGATACATTGCTCCTTCTGAACTTAAATAAAAATATAGGAAAGCTCAATTAATGCTTATAAATGTTTATACATATGTATTATATCTACTATTATTTATCTTAGCTCTACAGTTTTTAAGTTTAAAAAATATAAAAAGTAGGTTAATTTTAAATGGGCACTTGAGGAGGCACCAAGTTCATCTACCATTTTGAAAGATGGGGTTGAAGAAAACAATTTTTTTCCCTTTACTATCGACTGAGGGTTTCACTTGTTTAATAACTACATTAGATGCATCTTTAAAGATACATAGATGTTAGTTCAGCTTAACCAATGAATTTAATCAAGCAAAAAATTTGAAATTCATGTATCTTTGAAGATATATTTTATCTTTGAGGATTAAGCAAACCTATGTATAAGAATTATTTCATACAAATCTTCTGAGAAACAAGAGCTTTTATCAATATACGCTATAATGTAAACAAGTACGAGGCGCATCCAGAAAATAAGTTTCCCTATTTAAAAAAAAAAAAGAACTCACACTTACAGGAACATATTTATTGGCAACAAGTACAGCAATGTTTCAGCTATTTTTCAACATAGCCACCACCAGAATTGAGACACTTGTTGTATCATGGGATCAACTTTTGTATCCCCCTGTCGTAGAACTCTGCCGCCTGTGAATGGAACTCTGCCGCCTGTGGTTTCTGGGGTGATGTGCAAAATCCAAGTCTCATCGCCCGTGACAATAATGTCAAGGAACTCGTCGCAGTCATCGTGATACCGTTGCAGAAATGTCAGTGCTGCTCCTAAGTGTTGAATTTTGTGTTCGGGTGTCAGGTTTTTCGGCACCCACCTGGCACACAATTTTTTGAACAGCAGGTGCTTAGTGACAATCTCATGCAACAAGGATCGCGATATCTGCAGAAAATGGATGCTCAGCTCCGTAATCGTGAAGTGACGGTTCTCCATCATGCACTGCCGCACAAGCTCAACAAGATCATCATTAATGAGGGATGGTCGCCCACTGCGCTCTTCATCATGGACACTTTGACGACCTTTGGAAAACTGCCTACACCAGCGACGCACCATCTGCTTACTCATGATGTTCGGCCCATAGACCTGACAGAGCTGACGATGAATTTCAATTGGCGCAATGCTTTGTGCATTCAAGAACTTTATCACCGACCGAACCTCGCAGGCGGCGGGAGAAGAAATAAGAGCTTCCATTTTGGACCATTGCTACCACGCTACTGGCATGAGGCGGGACCTGTCCGGCTGGCATATGATTGATACGTCATAGATCTGTTACGCATGCGCGATTGACACGGCTAATTACGTTTACTTTAAAGAGGAAAACATCGGGAAACTTACTTTCTGGATGCGCCTCGTATATTGATAAAAGATAATTATCAAAGTTGGAGAACAAATGATAACACACTTACTAGTCGGTTCCATCTTATGTAATTATTTCCTTGAAATGCACTTTAAGCATCAGCCTAACAGAGAGAACATACAGCATTAAGATTACTTAACCCTCTTTTACAAAATAAAAGTCAAATGTAAAATAATTTAAGTCCTAAATTTTATTTGTACAAGGGTTGTACCAAAAGTAAATTTCTTCATTTTTTTTGAAAGAGAAGATGGTACATCAGGTGAAACAAACAATCTCCATAAGAATCCACACCCATTGCTGGTTCGACGATGGAAGGAGCGTCAGCGGAGGAGGAATGACGCATGTGCAGAGCATCGAAGAAGAGAGAGCAGCAGCAGACTGATGTGCCAGAGGTTATTCAAGTACAAATCACCATGGCAGACAGATGTGTACTGACAAAGTGGTCGCCAATAGAAGTACGTGCTGTTATCTGATATGAATGGGCACGTGGGACTAGTGTATCCGTCATCCTTGAATGCCTACAGACAGTGTATGGTGAAAAGGTCATATCTCATCAAATAGTTGGTCATTGGTGTTGCATGTTCAGTGAAGGAAGGCAGACTGTGGAGGATTGAAAGCTGTTCAATTTCACCTGTTCCCTGCATTGAAAGCCGCACTCTCGGGACGTCACTTACAAAACAATGCTGAGGTAGAGCAGGCTGTGCGACAATTCCTTGCATTGCAGGCCACAGAGTTTTACCAGAGTTATTTCTTTAAACTGATTGCACGCTACAATGAATGTCTCAATGTCGGTGGCGACTATGTTGAAAAATAGTGCAAGGTGTATAGTTCATTATGCCATGGTGTATTTTTTTTTTGTCAATAAAGTTTTTGTGGAAAAAAAATGATGAAACTCACTTTTGGAACAACCCTTGTAAATAAAATAATAACCATGAAGGATATTAAATCCTAAATTAAAATTTTAATCCACTTTAAGAAAGGGCAGAAAGTACAGTCAACCCTCTCATCAACGGACTAATAGGGGGGAGGGGTGGTCCGTTAAAGCCGATTGTCTGTAGATGGGAAGGGATTGTTATATAATCAAAACATTGATATTGTTTATAAATAAAATAAATCATTTATATTGTTTTGTACTTAGGTTGCACGCTTCCATTTTACACTTTCCTTTTGCTTCAATGACATGATGAGGCCGAAAATATGTTTACAACTGAAACTTTTGAAATCGAAAGTTTCAACTTTCAAAATTTATACATAATCCCTCCTCACAACAAAGAAAAATATCACCGATAGAAAGTTGGAGTTTACTTGCTCTCAAAAATAAACAAGAAATAAGATGTTTCCTCCTAATTTTTATTTTTGGACTGGACAGCGGTATCAACTTCTCCTTGCACTGATATGAAGGCATACGGACTCCATATCATAAGGAGAAAAGGAGAAGTTGATACTGGTGTCTGGTACAAAAATGTCATTATCAAAGATTTGAAGCATATGGTGATTGAACGCATAGGGAATACACGCAGACAAAAGAACATGAGTAATAAGGATGCAATTTTGAAAAAAATCGATCAATTAGTTGTCACTGTTGAAGCATTGGAGCAAAACAAGGATATGGATCAACGAGAGACTGGCATCTATTGTTAAAATGCTGAGGTAATTGGTGAACTGACTCATAATAATGAAGAAATGAAGATTATAAAAGCTGGTAATGCCTTTTATAATGGTATTTTATCGAAACTTAATTCTTTAAACTATCTCGTTACTGGATTAGCAGATAAAAATCAATAGTCACTCATGCCAAGTCACCAACAGATGCAGGATAATAAAAATGTTTTCATAATAACGATAATTGACGGAGTTATGGATTCTATCCGAGCAGTTATGAAAGAACTGATGGATACGATGGTGTCTAAACTTAGTGAATTAATTACTACAACTAATGAAACATTAAGAAATTTATTAGTATCAGATATCTCAAAGAAAGTGGAAGTCATTACGGACCTTCAGAAAAATGATAGTTCCTCATCACATGATAATCAATTTAGTGTAATTGACGTTGCCAGGCTGATAACATCGCCATTGAAACTTCTACGAGTCGTTTAATACATTTAAATGATCACAAAAAAAAAAAAAAAAAACAGTGGATGTTCCGATTAAGGGTGATAGTGAATTAAGAAGAAAAACAAGTGATGAGAACACCTGTCAGCAATCGTTACTAGTTAGAGAATCAAATATTTTAAAAGAAACAACCTAGCTGTATAGACTTGCGCCGGGGTGAGGAAAATAGAGTGGAGATTAACTGGTTATCTCGTCTACCTCTTAAACAATTTGTTAATAACGGGCCTGAACAGAGATGGGGATCAGGAGGATGGTCTATTCCTGTCAAAAAACAGCGCTTCATACGTCTCAGGCTTGGGAATATATGTGATTCGATTAAGTATGAGACATTAGCAACGTTGCTTCGTGATCATCAGATCAATGTGATAGAGTGTGGGAGGTGGATCACACGTGCAGGATCAGTGTCACCTTTTGTGTTTGTGAAGGTGTTGAACATGTCTCTCGAAGAAAGTTTGAATAAATCTCTATGGCCAACAGGGGTCTCTATTAGACCCTTTTTTGGCCCGAACCTGGAGTTTAGTTCGGATTATTGGCAGGAGAAGAATCTAGAGGGGAGACCTAACCACACCCTCGGCTATTTAATCAACCTGGGAAAGGGTTTGTTAAAGCTCTATACTTAAATGCATGTTCAATTTTTAATAAAGTAGATGATCTTCAAATGCTGCTATATACTACTGCGGCCGAGGTGTGCTTAATAACTGAAACTTGGCTTTCAACAGAATGTGACAATCATGTTTTGCACTTTTCTGGATATAATCTGTACCGTGCCGACCGTCCAACAAGAGGAGGAGGGGGTCTTGATATTAGTGTCTAATTTGGTTGACTCCCGCCTCCTTATTTCTGAGAGTGTAGGTGGGATGGAATTCTTGGCAGTTAAGTGTTTATTCGGGACGAAGTGGGCAACTTTTGTGGTAGTCTATCGTCCATCTTATATCCCTATGTTAGATTGTGTGGCGTTGATAAGTTGACCATGAGAATTTTATTTTTGGAGATTTTAATTGTAATTATATAATTACCCCTCAGTGAAATTAAGAGATCTGATTTGTGATGTGTCCTTTACTATGCAACAATATGTTGTATTATTAAGGCTCTGCTATCAATGATTTTGATTATAACCACTCTCCTATAGCAAGGACATTCATTGATAATTAAGCAAATCACCCTTTGTAACTCACCATTATAGCAAAGTCTCAATAACAATCCTCTTAATAATATTAAATGTAAACATAACCCAAGGTCAAACTCCTTTCCTGAGGCAATATTTCCTAAATAACCCTACTCAGGTAAGAGATTCAGCTTTCTTAATTCCCTTAAATTTGTTTTATTTTAAAGTTGTGCCCGCAATATTTTCCCGTGTCTTCTTTTAACATTTATTTAAATCAGTTTTAAAGATACCAAAATTCCTTTATGATCAGTCACTAGAACTAATAATGCCTTACATATCTATAACCAGCACTAATTGTTCAAAGAAAGAATGAATTTAATTATGATAATTTTAATTGAGATGTTTTATTAATTCAATAATTCAGAGCATTAAGTTTAGTGTGTTAGTCAGATACAAATTGTGATAATATATAAAAGTTCTTGCTATTATTCTAAATTTCCACAAATTGAATTTTATGATATGTGATAAAGTTTGTTAAGAGCTTTCCCATTGCTCTTAAATCAAACACGCAATTGTAATAGCCTATTTTAAGTTTATCTTCTCTCTTATGTACCTGAAATGAGCTCATTCTTAACGTTAGTTAGGGATATATACTCGTTTATCACTTATCTGTAATTATCTGTTGTTAAACACTCAGACAGTAATTTGAAGCACATGGTGAAAGTTGTTCAATGAGTATGATGCTCGTTGGGGCCCGTTTCGATGAATCGTTGCTTGCCTCCTCCCGTTGTTACGTTGCATTTGTCTGCTGATGAGATCTTGATCCGATCCGCTTTTGTTCTCAGAGACGTTGGCCGCCGCTGCATCCCTACCCCACAGCTTCTACCACCGCTACCTCGTGGATCCTGCAGCTCGCTCTCGGCGTCGTCACACACAGGAGACCTGGTTGATCCTTGCACCTCGTAGTGGATAAATGTCACCTGGTTGATCTGCCTTTATCGGTATGTATTGAATGCCTTTGAAACCTAGTTGACCTGCTTCGCTTGATTTCCAATGTTGCTGAAGCTCCAGTGCTTTAGTTTCGATTTCGCCATTCAACAACAACTGCCATATGCATGAGCTGTTTTATGTGAAATGTTCATGTCGAATCATCAGATGTTCATAACTGCTCATTATGGATAATTGAGTCAATCATCATTGAAAAATCAAGTAAGTGACTTTGCATTAAAATCACTAATGAAAGAATACACTTGGCATGGAACTCATGGTGATGGAACTCAGTCGAGGAGACCTCCCATGAAGGAGTGCACACGTGTGAGAGAGAAACAAGAAGAAAGCACTGGAGCTAGATTTTCCAGTGCCCCCCCTTTTATAAACAACGCTCACCGCGCGGGGAAAGCTTAAAACCGACCAATCACTGCCCTCCACCGCACCAAGGGTAATGCCTAGTTTACACAGTGTGAGTTTGCGTGTGAGTACAGCGTGCAAGTTACTGCAGTACAGCCGCTGTCATTGTGTGAACAGCTTATGTAAGTTACTGTTATGTGCGAGCTGGTCAGCAGATGGCATGTGAGCTACTTCAAACTTTTTTGTTTTTACTCGCCACTCGCCCATCCCACCAAGGTCACAAGGTCATCACAGGTTAGTTGCTCGCACGTACATTTGTAGCTCGCATCATTTGTACACAAACCCAGCAGCTCGTAAGCCAGCGGACTTCGATAACGTATTTTTTTATATATCGCGTGCATTTGGATTTTAAACTGAAAATGGCGGAAAGATGGTCTGCAGAAGATAATATTAATGAATTCAAGTTGTGCAGGTATGACTCTCATAACTGCTTTATATTTGCAGGGTCTTCATGACAACTTGAAAATAGTACATGTTGCTCCTGAATTTCTTCTTTCCATCCATTCTCTAATCCAAATCTTTTTTTTTTCTTTCAGTTTTTTGTTTAACAGATGGTTCTAATTTAGCACACAGTACTTTGGTCACAGATCTTATGACGATCCTTTTTATTAAAGCTTACTGACTTAACATTATCACACAGAATCCGTGTTCTCTCTCTCACTCGACTCGCACTGTGTAAACAGCTACTGTCATTTTTTTCATGCGAGTACTTAAGGTGAGCTACTCTCTACTGGACAGGTCAGCAGCTCGCACTGTGTAAACTAGGCATAAGAAAAGTTCGCTCGGGAGAAACTTTCGTTTCTACAGATCGCGGCAAACAACGTTTCATTTTCTTTCGTTGTTGCTTAGCAATTCGCTTTTTTAATTTTCGTTGCCTTCTTTTGCACACGATCTTACTGACGCTTTGAAGCTTGGCGAGTCGGAGCAATGAGAGATAGGCTTATAATACCTTAAGACTAATTCTATTTTAAAATGGAAACATGAGAGAAAAGCATAATTAAATTGAATATAAGATAATTAATAAAAGGAATAAAATGACTAGGAGCAGATCATAAAGTCGGGTTCGAGAATACTCTGATTCTCATCTTCCCAATTGGATTATAACGAATTCAAATGAGCAAATTTACATTTGTATTCGTGTGGCATATTAGATATGTCACAGATTGTTTGTACTTCGGCGCTAGGTCTAAAACAGTCTCCTGTCCTACTAGAATTACTGCTTCCTCATCAACAACAATTGATCACATTTATATCCGCAAAGATAAGAATTATAGTGACTTGATGCTGAAAAGTTTGCCTAAATTTGTTCATTCAGTGATTGAAGTAACATTTGGTTTTCCTGCCCTCCTTAAATCCGATCCAACAAGAAATGATATGTTATTTCACAAATATGATAGGGTTAATTGGGATGAATACCACAAACAATCAGATTCTTTGGATTTTGAGGAATATAGCATGTTGGATAATGTTAACCATCAACTCATGTACTTTAACAATTTGGTGACACGATCGGCAGAGCTAGCTGGCCTAGAATATGGCATTATTAAATCGAAAAAGAAAAATTATAAAGTTTGGTGGAATCATAGGGTATGGGAGAAATGGAAATTCAAATTAGATACTTATAAGAAATATACTGACACTAAGGACCTACACGAGCGTAAGCTTTTGAAGAATGCGTCCATGGAATTTAAAAAGGCTGTTAGAGCTTCAAAACGTGCCATGGTTATTCAGACCTCTGGATCTAATAAAAATCTGGAAATTAATACGGAGTAACTGTGTTAGTGAGAACCCCAGTTTTCCTATCGAGGATATGAATAACTATTTGGATTGGGTCAATGACCCTATAGGTCTTCCGCCACCTGTAAAGCCAATAATTTCGTCGTTGGTGTGTGGGGATACGTCATCTGAACCTCTAATTCCGTATGGTTACAAATTTAAAAAGCTGATTAATAGTGTTAAGATTAAAGGTCCGAATTATCCATTAAATATTACAAATAAGCTTATGAAGTGTCTGAATTCTACGGGATTAACAATTTTAAGAAATAAGACTTTCGGTGGAAGGATGGATCATAATACTGTTCCTATTAACTAAACAGGT
>JAHWFO010029798.1:692741-708445 GCA_023313115.1 Rhysida immarginata
GCCTCTTGCTGTATATCCTTGACAAAGCCGGGAATAAATGGCGAAACCAGTTGGAACTCCTGATGTCCCTCTGTTATACTGTAAGGCCACCACCTGTTTAGTTAATAAGACTTTCCCAGATTATCTTAAGATAGCTAAAATAAATTCCATTTTTAAAAATGGAGACCGGAATTGACTATACTGATACTATCGACCAGTCTCAGTGTTGTCTCCCCTAGCCAAAATTATGGAGAAAGTTGTTTTTAATGGGATTATTGATTACACAGACCTGCGAAATTGAAGTTTTTGAAAAATACAAGAGAAGTTTTCGCTGATTTTTATGTTATTTGGTGTGCTAATTTCGAAAAATACCTCCATTTTTACCACCCTTATATTAACTCGCTCTTGGATCTTGTGAGATGGTACGGAACCTTTCAGTCGAATTTTGAAGCACTTCGTTTTTCCATTCGCTCTTAAATTTTACATACAGGTTTGCTCCTGATGACAACACATTTTGACAGTTTTTTTTCCAATTTCGGTTTTACCCCCCCCCCCCCCCCAAATTAAATAGATTAATATTTCCTGCATGTCTATGGATTTTTGTTTGCGTAGAGAAGTTTGTAACGTCAGAATTTGTTTTGCCGATAAGACTGTTTCTTCTAAGTGATAAAACTTAAACTTTTATTTTTAAGAGTAAGGGTGGTAAAAATGCTTCATTTTTCTCTTTACTTATTATCCATCACTTCAGGTTTTTTTGTAAAATTGGTAACGAAATTTTTGCTAAAATCCTATTTGAAAAGGAATTCTCGCAAACAATTTTGCATGTACTATCTGGCAACAGTGGTTTTTTATCCATTTAAATCTATGTAAAATAATTATAATCGATTCTTAGCGAGGCAAATTGATTTTTCAGCAATCGAGATTATTATATATTTTTTGTAGGTTTACTACATACTGCAAACTATGTTACTATTTGTCTGTGACTTCTCAACACGATGGTGGGAGGGTAGCATACCAATCTTCATCCTCATTTATCTCACACAATTTTCCTATGAATCACTTAAAGTAAACATGGATTTAGACTAATTTTGGGGTGCTCTACGAGTTCGTAATTGGAAATTTTCTTCTATCTCTGATAGGGAAAAAGTTATGGTTTGAATGACCTTGAAGGTCACTTTTGAGGTCGGAAATGGAAAGCCCATGATCCACTTGCTATAAGACGTTTTTGTTCTATCTAATGCATCACCTCTGGATTGCGATATACATCATAGCGCTAAACTTTTTGGACACCCTGTATATATAAACAAACCTTTATACCCCCATGAATATATGTGCTATTCTCATACAAATGAACACATGCTATAAGTAAAAGAAGCCTCATAATCATATACTACAGAAACAAGGCAGCATTACATTTACAGGGTGATCCCAGACATTATTTTTTTTGTTCAATTTGTTACTGGGTCACCTATTGGCGTATGAGGTGTAACATGCTCTTTGCACCCCTGATGTTTCAGGAAAACTCGTCAAGTATTTTTCTAGATATTCGATAAAACGTCTAAAATCAAAGGTGTTCATATTATTTGTCCAATCTCTGTAAATTGCTATTGTCCTTTAACTTTTTACATCGTTAAATAGCTATGTTTGGTTAATTTTATTTAGATAATTCAGTTGGAAATTAGCAAGTTTTAGAATGTAAACGTGATTATGAATTCTTATTTTACCTACCTTGCAAATATAACTAGTCAAGACTAGGTTAAATGTGTAGATAAGAATAAACAATAAAGAATACATAAAAGGTTCTTTAACCACAACATAAAATAGAAAAGCAATCCAGACAGAGAATGAATACATAATAAATAGAAAAATGAACGCAGGATGTTTTATAACAAATTCTTAAACAAAAAATTTGGAATACATAAAATACATAATATAAATATAACAAATATATAAAATATATATAACGTATATGCCAAGCAAAGTCAGAAAAGTAAAACAAAAATCAATCAACCAACATGGGGAAAATACAAAAAGAAATTAATAAAAAATTGCAAAATAAAATAAGCAAATTTGGAAACTTGTATACTAATTTTGAAGGCAAAACTTCCATCATTCAGCAGGAGACGGAGAAAAGAAGTTAACATGCAATATATACAGTGTGTTACCAAACTCTGTTTAGTGCCAACTGACCCCACAGTTTACCTCAGGCAATAATCGCTTTACAGCGATAATACTCCAAGAACAAGTGGATCCAGTAAGCTAACTTCAAAACCCGAAACAAAAGTTTTTGTACACTGTCGGAAAGTGAAAAAGATGCTGTAGTTTTCAACTTTTATATCATGTTACTATTTTATATTGGACTATTCTGTGTTAAATGCATTTTTTATTAGTACAAATTGTTAATATTTTATTGACGAACTTTTAATACTTTATTCTTAATTTTTTCATGACATTCTCTTTTTTAAACTAATAGATCAGGTTTTGCCACTACCCTAACTCGCTCAGTTTCTTTTGCAATATCTTTCAGCCTTAACAAAAGAAAGGTTATTGCCTCAAATAAACCTGTGGGGTCGGTTGGCAATAAACAGAGTGTAAACATACAACAAAAATTCATGGGGTGTTTCTTTGGGTAATTTTTATAATTTTTTGGTGACTTTCGGAATGCCACTTTGTTTCAAAGATAGAGACCGATAAAGGTTTTTTGCCAAAAGCAATCTTTTATTACCTAATATTACATGTAAAGCTTTTTAATCTCCAATAACTACTGAAAATAACTACCACCAGCTAGAATGATTGAATCCAATCTTCTCCTCATTGACTGGCATAATCTTTCAAAAACACCAGAGTTGTTTCTAACTTCATTACACCCATCAACTATCCAATTTCTCAAACCTTCTATATTTTCTACCGGAGTAGTGTAAATTAACGACTTCAGATAGCCCCACAGAAAAAAATCCAAGAGATTTAAGTCCGGGGATCGAGCAGGCCAGAGTGGGTCCACCTTGACCAATCCAGCAGTCTTGATATGTTGCATTTAAAAAGTCACGAGCAGTAACACAAAATTGCACTGGTGGACCATCATGCATAAACCACACATTTTTCGTTGCCAGAGGTTTATGTACAATGGGTATTTTTCTACAACAGCCATTTTTAGTAATCAGAATGTGGTTAAAAGATATCAGTATTGTTTTTGTCAAAAAATCACATTTTTTGATTACTAACAATTTTACCACCTTAATTGATAAGGGGTGAGTCATTGTTATTATTCAATCTAGACTTGTTACTCAATCTTGACCCAGGACCTATCAATGACTCACCCAATATCAACTAAGGTGCTGAAACTGTTAGCAATCATAAAACGCATTGCTAAGTTAATGCGACGATCACAAAAAGCCATACATAATGTGCTAAAAAAAGGAAATGATTATAACAAAATTAAAAGAAAATCTCGAAAACCAGTGTTGAGTGAACGTGATTCTCGGCGCATCTTTCATCTTGCCACCAATGAAGAACTGTCAGTAAGACAGATTCAAGCAAGCTTAGGAAAGAAGGTGTCTCATCAAACAGTGTGGAGAAGTTTGAAGAACCATCCTAATGCACGGGCTATGAAACTAGCCAGACGACCGAAACTTATTGAAGCTCACAAATCAGGAAGATTAAACTGGGCTCTAAATGTGATGACTTGGGACCATCAGTGGAACCATGTCTTTTTTTCAGATGAAAAAAAGTTTAACGTTTATGGTCCCGATGGAAATGCCTATTATTGGAATGATCTGCGGAAGGAAAAGGTGAAATTCAGCAGAAACTTTGGCGGTGGATCCGTTATGATCTGGGCTGCATTTGGGGCCGCAGGAGAGACGGATATTGCATTCATCGATGGACGGCTTAACTCGCAGAAGTACCAGGAACTGCTGTACTGCAAGATGATCCCATTTGGTCCATAAATATGTGGCAGCTCATGGATTTTTCAGCAAGACAATGCGTCGTGTCACGTTTCTAAAGCAACTAAGAAGTGGTTTCAAGCTCAGAAAACTGATGTCATGGATTGGCCAGCGATGAGTCCATATATGAATCCAATAGAGAATCTTTGGGCTCAACTAGCATGTCGGGTGTACAAACAAAATCGTCAATTTAACTCTGTTAGAGAACACAAATTGGCTATCCTAGATGCATGAGATGAAATTACAATTCCAGAAATACAATCTTTAATAAAATCAATGCCACAGCGTTTGTTTGATTTAGTTTCAAAACAAGGAGGTTACATAAATTAACAATCATTTTTATTTTGCTATTGTTGATGAAATTTAAGAGTGATTCCTTAGAACTGGAACAGTGCTGAAAGTGAAATTATTTTTTTTCTAAAAAACAAAGTGTATTGGTGTGAAATTTAATATTTAAGTAATCTTGTTTTATATATTGTTATAAATAATGTTTCATAAAAATGCATGAATATTAAACAAAATTTGTGAAAAACTTGTCTGATTCCATAGAAGTGTTACAGACTTTACATACTGCATGCAGGTTAACTTCTTTTGTCCATCTCTTGCCGAATGATGGAAGCTTTGCCTTTGAAATACATATACAGGTTTCTTTTTTGATTTCTTTATTTTATTTTGCAATTTTTTAATAATTTCTTTCTGTATTCCTCCCCCCCCCTTTCTGTTTGATTGATTTTTATGTATTACTTTTCTGACCCTGCTTGGCATATGTATGCTACATTCATTCTATATAGTTTAGGAGTTTGTTATAAAATGTATTCTGTTCAATTTTCTATTTAACTGTTTATTTATTAAAGAATAAATCATAAGATGTTCAGTGAGGGTTTTATTGTACACCAACCTCAGCTGTTCAAATTGATGATGAAAAATACGCTGTTCAAAGGTTCCCGGTTCGAATCCAGGGTGCGGAATTTTCTTTCCTATTTTATTTTGTGGTTAAAGAGCCTTTTATGTATTCTTTATTGTATGTTGTTTATTGTATATGCCTATAAAAGATGAAAAATACCTAAAATTTGTTAATGAAAAGAAAAGATGTAATTTACTTGAAAGACGATAAATCTAATTACTCTGTAATAGTTGATAAGCTAAATTATTTTACGATTTTACAAAATCTGTTAGATGAAGGTCCATGTGTAAAAAACCCATTATGTAATTTAGGGCCGAATCACTAGGCGCTGTAAGAGTCGAGTCGAGTAAGGTTTCCTACTCCAGCGACCGCATTCAAGGGAAGATCTGCCCTCATCTCATCAGTAACGCGTTATACTGGAGTGTGAAGAGAGCTTGCCACTCCAAATTTCAAGTGACCATTTTTCGCCACTTGAGGAGCGAATTCTCCACTCCACCTCGCTGATCTAGTGAAACAGCATGGCAGCCATTTCATCGCTTCGTAGTAAAAATGTCATGCCATTGCATTGTTTTTACTTCAGCGCGAAAAACGAACAAGTTATAGAATGCCTTTAATTGAAAGGTATCATTATATCTTGTTGCGAGATACCGTCGTATTAAAAACTTATTAAAAACGTTCATTTTGAAATGGGCTCCATACAGGAGGAGTTCAAACGAATAGTGGCGGGGGGAGGGCAGAAAAACTGCTGTGGCGAAATTTATTATGTATGCCTTTATTATTTTATGAACAGGGCCCACGCGCAGTTTGCGCGGTAATTATACTCTGTTCAACGAAAGAAAAACTGGGCGTGTCTAATTAAATTCCCAATTTCAATTGTTAGAGATTGTTGCTAAATAAAATTAACAATGTTTAACAATTGAAATTGGAAATTTAACTGGACACGCCTAGTTTTTCTTTCGTTGGACAGAGCATAGTTTTATCAAATTCAATTCATTCTAATTGTTTCATTTGATGAACTTACATTTTCTCCTTTATTTATAGTTTTGTGATTGTTTGATGATAAAAATTGTTACTCAGACAACAATGGTCAGGTGACTTTTCAGTTCCGGCTTGTGCTTTAAGTGAGCGCCAACAATGCTTAAACGTGCAACAACAATGCCAAACTGTTTCCGTGACGAACCCACATGTTCTCCTTTATATATAGTTGGATAAACATGCATATATATTTTTAAATTATATGCCCGTTATTACTATTTTATTCGAAAATATTGGATTACAATCAATAAATTAAATTAAATAAATAAACTGATATGAAGCAGTATTTAAAAATTTTTCTCGTTTATTTTATTAAGCTTATGAACTATTAATTCCCTTAATTAACCTAAAATGAATATTTAAGAAATGTAAAATGGTAAAATATATTTAACTATTTAATAATTTATTTAAGGCAAACATTTTTTATTAAATAAGCTATATTTGTGTAGGCAACACTAAACAAAAGATTTTCTTTTCTACTTCCTTGTTTCTCAGAAGTTGCATCAGTCTTTTTCATTGTCCTATGTCCTCCATTGTTGTTGCCTAGCAACGTGACGCTTTCCATACAGTTAATACAATAAAATGTAACCACTGAGCCTAAGCTTGTAGGGTTTACACTAAAACTAAAAACGTCATGCTGGAAATTATTCTGATTGTCTTTAATAACGTTTTCATTTTTAAGGGTGTCTGCTATAAAATGACAAATGGGCTTTAGTTAGTAGGCATTAGCCAATTTTTAGCTAACCTCTACATCTTAAATTAAAAAATATAGTCCTTAATTGTTTCCATTTCTTTCCCTGTATTTGGCTCCACTATGTTGACGATGACAGTAGTAAGGAAGATACTGTACAGTTCTTAACCAACCTCAATGAATAATCCTCAAACCCATGACTGGTTTCTTCAAGGAAAGCATCAAGCAACACTCGACAGAGGGAAGGCGGTAAATGCGTTACTGATTGGAATCTGGGTTTTTCGAGTAGCCCTTGACCTTCAGCCCTTGATCGAGTGTAGTTTGTCACTCTTTCGAGTGGTGTGCTAGTGATTCCGCCCTTAGTCTCAATAAATGAAAGACTGCGTAAAAAATTGCAAAGATATTTTTAAAAGTGCCCCTACCAATACTCTCCTACCGATAAATTCTCAACTTCCTAGAGTGTATTGTCTCCCTAAATGTCATAAAACAGGAAACAAATGGAGACCAATATAGATTTATGCAATGTATGCAATATAGATTTTCCCATATATCGTTTTACCTGGTTGTAACTTTAGAATGGATATAACATATGCCAATCGAAAATTTTACTTTTAATCTACGAGGAGATATCAGAAAGTAACGCCACTTATTTTTTTTTTTTTTTAAATTACAAAACATACAGGTAAACAACTAAGTGAAACTACACATCTTTTTCGGCTTTTAAAAATTGGGTCAAGTTTTGTAAAAAGAATAAGGACTATAAACTAAATACCGAGGAAAAACTTATTTCGTTCGACATTAAAAATTTGTTCTACTAGTGATCCCTTTAAAGGATACCAGGGAAGAGGTAGAATTTGTTCTATCTCTTCCCTGAGATACTTTGACCACCCTAGAAGACTTTGACCATTATTTATTAGACAATGATATTCCTCTAGGACATGTCAGAGATATCATTTTAATTTAATTTAATTTAATTTTAAATTTTTAATTTAAATTATTTTATTGTATAATACAATCAGTTTATAATAATTACAATACAATACAATACAATAAAATCAGTTAATACAATAAAATGTAACCACTGAGCCTAAGCTTGTAGGGTTTACACTAAAACTAAAAACGTCATGCTGGAAATTATTCTGATTGTCTTTAATAACGTTTTCATTTTTAAGGGTGTCTGCTATAAAATGACAAATGGGCTTTAGTTAGTAGGCATTAGCCAATTTTTAGCTAACCTCTACATCTTAAATTAAAAAATATAGTCCTTAATTGTTTCCATTTCTTTCCCTGTATTTGGCTCCACTATGTTGACGATGACAGTAGTAAGGAAGATACTGTACAGTTCTTAACCAACCTCAATGAATAATGCCAGTATATAAAATTTGCCAAGGAAGCATAAAAAAAATACCATTTAGATGTTGTCATTGACCGTACAACAGATGAAAATACACAGATTTATTTGGATTAAGACCTTAAAAATTAGAAAGGAGAGAGAACGCTACAACAAACAGCTCAACGATGGCCTGAAGAAGGTTGCAAGTGAATTTGATATGAAGATTGGCTATAAAAGCAGTAACACCCTAAAGAAATAACTTACTAGTGCAAAAGACAGCATCCATAAAGAAGAAATGCCAGAGCCTACCAAATTAAGTATGCTTCTTGTACCAATACAGGGTTCCCTTGCACTTACAACACAATTGGTTCCCAGAAAGTGTCTTAAGTTGAAACATCATTTCCTATAACAGTACCGGTGCATGTGTTTATGATAAATTGTACTTGAATATTCATCTGTCAAGCAAAGTGAAGCACATATACAGAAATGCAAATACATGTATCTGTGTTATGTTTGTATAAGAAAAAAAATTATATTCAAGAAGCTTGGAGAAGAATTGAAAAAAACTCCTTAAGAAGTTTGAACAGAAGCTTTACTTTTGAATTTGATTTTGAATAAGGAATTTAGTTACAGTAAATTAAAAAATTTTATTTCATATTTACTTAAATACAAGGCGGTTATAAAATAACGTGAGGTATCCACAGTCCTCTAGCAAGTAAAGTAATGGATGAAACATAACCAAATTTGATTGGCGTGCATAGTAGACCACAGGATTTCGATTTCTAAATAAATAAAAATTAGTATCAAGAGTCGCCACCAATAAAATTTTGGTGCTGTTTACCGAATAAAATGCATTGATTTGCATAAACGCATTCTGTGTAGCAATCATGAGTATAAAAGGAAAGGCTGGGAGAATTCTCATCATTCTGAGGCCAACTGCGTTTCAATGGTTCTTACCTTATGAAACCATACTTTGTTAGTCAAGCTATATTATCAGTGGAACGAGAATGCCAATGCTGCCCTTCATGGATTTCGGCAGTTAAAAAAGTTGCGAAAAGGACCGAAGAGCATAGCAAATTTACGAAACCTGATTCAAAGATTTGAAACTACAGGAACTCTAGCACAGCAACCAGGCTGGGGATGCAAAGGGGTTAGTCAGCAACTGCTGTTGTCGAACAGGAGATGGTGAATGTGCAGGGTACCAGCAGTGCTCGAACAGTATCCCGGCACACGCAGATCCCATACTCAACAGTGCGCAAGATCCTGCATCAGATGTTGAAGCTTTACCCGTATAATATCTCTTCTGTTCAAGAATTGCTCCCTGGCGATGCAGCACCCGATTGAATCATGCATTGAGAGTCAATAAAAGTTGATGGTACATGGTCGTGGCAGGTTTTATGGAGCGATGAAGCACACTTTCATTTGAACGGTGGTATTAACACACACAACTGCTGCATTTGGACTGGGAATAATCTGCATGCTTGTGTGCAGGAGCCTCTTCACTCGTCAAAAGCCACTGTGTGGTGTGGCTTTACAGCATCTTTTATCATCAGTCCTTACTTTTATGAGGAAAATCGTGCAAGTGGACCAGTGACCTGTACCATTACTGCTGACATGTATGCCGATATGCTACAGAACTTGATGGTTCCACAACTGCAGCAATAAGGATGTCTCGATTTGACCACGTTCATGCAGGATGGTACACCACCCCACATTGGATGTAAGGTACAGCGTGTATTGCGGCAACGTTTCTCTGACAGCAGTCATTAGTTGTGCATTTCCTATGGTATGGCCACCAAGGTCACACGATCTCAATCTGTGTGACTTTTGGTTGCGGGGATTTCTTAATGTTCTTGAACCAGGACAAGCCATATGGAGGGTTGATTCAGATAAAATAAGAAGACTTTAAACGCCGCGTATGACCTTGACGAAATGTGATTTGCATGACTCGTCCACTATTCATGGGGATTAGCTTTGTATACACTTGTTGCTGTTATTTGGGATATTTCATGCTGAAACATGGCTTCCAAAATCACAGCTTTTGGGAAGGGTATATGTTTGGCCTTTCCGACGCTAACTTCAGTCTTTCGTGCATTGTGGAATTATGCAAATGAAATGGTATTGTGGTATCCAAAGCTACTGTGGGTCGAATAATCAAAAAGAACAAATTGTGACCATCTAATGAACGTGGATGAGCAGACCAGAAACAAGCCCCAGCCAACACGCCCAGATCAGGTGGTGCGAGAAATCCGGTCTGAATCGCTGAAAGAAAATCCCCCCACACAGAGAAGTCTAGCCCAAAGGAAAGGTATTTCACAGGCAAGTCTCCAGAATAATTCATGACAATCTTGGGCTGGAGCGACGTCATAAAGCGCGTGGTCACAGACTGTCGGCCAGGCACGTGCAGGAACGATTCACCAATGCCAGAAAACTGTATGAAAACCATCTTGCAGGTGACCGATGGAAGTGGGTTGTCTCCTTGGATGAAGCTTGGGTGTACCTCGATGACTCCAACAAACCCAGGGCAATTTACTATCGCGAAAGAGGGGGCAAGGCCAGGTCCAATTTTGTCCGAAGGTGCAAGGAAAAGTTTTCAAAGGGCTTCATGGTGGTTGCCGGATATTGCTCACGTGGACTGCTCACGATTCGTCGAGTTCCTGGAAACTGTAAAATTAGTGCAGCTTACTTCCAGAGTAATGTAATGGACCACATATATCGGCAGTAATGTATATCCCACGTCTGTACCCTGGTGAGCAATCAAAAGTTTGGATCCACATGGACAAGGTATCAAGCCACACTGCCAAGTCATCTGTGGCTTACTACAGGAAGATGGAACAGGAGACAGGCATACGAGTTATTCCCTTCTCTCATGTGCCTGTAAAATCTCCTGACGCATCACCGATGGATTTCTGTGGTTTTGGTCTCCTGAAATGACGGCTCGGAAGTCGCCGACCAAGAACCGTTGATGGGCTATGGAAAGTGTGTCAGCAGGTGTGGAACGAACTTCCCATGGAGTCCCTCAAACTCAGCCTACTTCAGTGGAAATTACGGTGCTGGGCGATAGTCCAACAACGTGGTTCTCACATCGAACACAACCGATGGTGGCGCCATGGTATTACACCATCGTAACAGAACTGCAAATTCGTCTCATTTTATCTGAATCAACCCTCCGTATTTGGCCTCCGTATCAGAATTAGCATGGGATGCACACAGCTCGAAATTTAAAACTCAATAACGTTAAAACTTTTGATACTTTATCACCAATTTTTTTTATATAATATAGAAACCTTCCTTTAAATTATCTGTTTAATATTAGGCACATGCAAACATTAGAAGTTTAATAAAATAATATTTATAACATGCTGCTCTCATAATGAAAAGCGTTGCAACTCGACAAAATAGCGATGTATATCTGATCTTATAAATAACACTGTCCAACAATTTCTTCTTCTTCTACACAGCCAGCATCTCCCAAGAGAATGAAGACTAGCTGATGGAACGCACAATTATTGGCACTAATCAGTTATGGGGAGCAGGTTGCTAACGAGGTTTCAACGGACCCAATATCCTGTCAAATAGCCCAGAACCGCACAAGAAGCAAGTAAGCAGTCGCATCACAGCACGTTTGTCACAAGGCTTCAGGTGGGCGGCAAGGAGAGTATTTTTTAAGGAGAAAGCAATACCCCACTTTACGAGACCGCAAGAAAGCAGGGCCCTCTGTTGACAATAAATGGGACAATTCATGATTACGTGATTCACAGTTTCTTGTTCCCCACACGAACAACGATCAGACAGTACTATGTTAATCTTATATAAAAAATGGTTAAGCGGTACATGGCCAGATCTCAACCTGAAAAGAAGAGAATGTTGACTCGAAGTAAGCCATTTAGGGGCAAGGTGCTTGATGTTGACTATGTTCAAAAAGAGCGCCTTGTAGTGACTGCCTCTCGCTTCCGCTAACCAGTTCTCATTCCACAACGCAACAGCGCACCGGAGAACACACACCTTTACCACCGAGGCATCAACACGAGCAGAAATAGCAGGCTTACGCCCCGTTCTCCCCCAATTTTCCAGCCTATCAGCCATTTCATTTCCTCGAATACCTTTGTGGCCAGGGACCCACATAAAACGAACACAGTAGCCAAAGTAGGGAAAGGATACCTGTTTCGGTGTAAAGCAAGGGACACGGGGAAGAGATGACAGCACGCAAGCACCTTCTCAAAAGCTTCCTCTTCAAGACCATCAAAGAGTTTACGCTCGACTTAGGGGCAAGCAACAAGGGTAACGCCGACTGGTCCGTGATCTTCACGAGGGTACAAGTCAAGGTGGAAGACTCACCCCACGGGGATCCCCACCTCAACTTAATAACCAAGCTTAACCGGGCAAAGCACTTAGATAGATTTCCCCTAAGCATACCAACGTGACTCTTCCAATTAAGTCTGCTATCAATAGTCACTCCGAGGAACTTATGAATATTTCTATTAGGAAGCCTGGCGCCATGAAGAAAGACGTTTAACAGAGGAGGGGGGCCCATGCTTGGGCAGACACATTACCACCGATTTATTTGGAGAGAAGGAGAAGCGATTGGCGTTGCTCCAGGCCTCAAGTTTGTCACAGGCGTCCTGTAGCGTAGCTCAAATTGTTGGAAGAGAGCTACTGAAATACCAGAATGCCATATCATCTGCATATAAGCTCCTACCTATTGATGGGGAAAGCGAGGAGAAAACGAAGACCGATTCTTCGTGCTCTTAAGAAGGAGTTAATCCAGATACCCATCCTCCGAGGGGTCTTGATGTCGACTAGCTTGTTGGAAAGGAGCTCGTGAGAGACCGAATCAAAGGCCTTGTTGATATCTAGGAAGACAATGCCAATATACTCCCCTTTCTCCCTTGATAGCCAGATGTCGTCTATCAGCTTTAAAACAGGAAAAAGATGGTTGCGGCCTTTCCTAAAGCCTTGGCAATAATCCGGAAGAAGATGATTAGATTCCAGGTAATGATGCAGTCGATCGTTGACAAGGCGCTCTAATATTTTAATCAAGCAGGAAGTCAAGGCGATTGGACGAAAACTTGAGGGCGATGATCGCGGTCTACCAGGTTTTAAAACTGGATGTATGATAGAGTATTTCCACCTGGAAGGAATTATACCAGTCTTCCAAGAAGCATTAAAGGCGTTAAGCAACAAAAACCGCTGACCTTTCCCTAACTTAGTGAAGGTGGAATTAGTCAGGCCATCTGGGCCTGGAGCAGATCGCTTGGATCTAATGGCTGAATTCAGGGAGGAGGCAGAGAAAGGTAGTTCCCACTGAGAAGAGCTTCTGGAGCGACAAATTCGGCTGGAAAATGCTTAGGCCAGCTCTTTGGACGAGTCAAAGGCGTGCTCATCGCCAAACGGAGGATGGATTCTGCTGAAGATCTGGGGTCCAGAAGGTGGCCTTCATCATTTTTAATGAGAGGGACAGAAGAAGGTGGGCGCTTTTGAAAGCATTTCAGAACTTTCCACACATTAACTGGTTCATCTTTCTTGATGACTTCCCGCCAATATTTCCTTCTATACCTTTTCAATAATTTCTTACAATGAGCTTTTATTCTTCATAGCTCTAGCCAGCAGTTCAGACATCGACATTTGCAAAATTTTCTTTTGACCTTGTTCCGGAGCCAAACTACCTCTTCACATTCAAAGTTCCACCAAACTGGCCTAGATGGAAAGGATTTACCACTAGGGGGCTTGGAGGAAAGTCCTTGCTGAAAAACAGAGAGGAGATCAATAATGCTATAGCTCCTCACTGATTCTGGGCCCAAAGGGGTAGGAGGAGAATGGCTGACACTTTGGGCATATCGAGCCGAGGGGAGAAACTTACACGGAAGCGAGGGGCAGGGGTCGACACAACTTGAAGAGGAAACGAAAAGGCGAATCGGAGAGTGATCGCTGCCATAGGCACCAGGAATGGCTTCCAAATAAGGGGAAAAAGGGCAGTCAGAAGACACCAATGCTATGTCCAAATTAGAGGACGACCACCCCAGTCTCGACGGCGAATAAGTGTGTTCAGATGTAAATAGAATTCTGAAGTTAAGACTAGCTTGCAGCTCCTCAAGGTAGCGACCATTAAGATTATGACTACAGCAGCCCCAATCGGAACTTTTGGCGTTAAAGTCACCGATTGCGATGTATGGGGGGGGGGGGGGGGGGGTTTAAAAAATTAGACCACTTGTCCCTGGGGAGGTATCCAGGGACATAGATACAATATACGTGTAACTAGGTGTCACAAAGGTAGATGACTAAGTCTATGACCGCAGTACCATCTAAATGATCTATGAAGTTAATGAAGTGTGAGATATGTGATTTTATGGCAACGAGGTTGCCACCTCCATATTTCTCCCTGCTATTAATGTAGGAGAAAGATTTAGGAATATTTACAGAAGAGTTTTGACTTAAAAAGGTCTCGCATAAGGTCATAATTGGGGATCTCTTATAGAGGAGTATGGCGTCCTCCCAGTTAGAGGCCAGGCCCCTGATGTTCCAGTGGAGGACGCTTATGCTTGTATTATTGAGACGGGGCATTGCTGATGTGGGGAAGCAAAACACTTTGCCACCAACTTGTAATGTCTTGGAACCATGAGGGGGGGGAATGGGAAACTGGATTCCATTAATTTGAAGATATCACCGAGATTAACGGAATTATTGCTTTTACCGGACACTTCAACAAATGATGTAAGAACCAGTACGTCAACCTTGTGATTCCCCAGAGCGGTAATATTTACACTTGAGCACACATCATATTGCGGAACGGCATTTGCTTGAGGAGGGGGCATTTGACAAGAAGTCTCCATTGCATCTATTAACGAGGGGGCAACAAATGAAGAAGCAAATTCTGGCCAAGCAACCGGGGAAGGTATAAGAGAATCAAAACCAGGCATTTGAGTATGGGTGAATGGTGGGAAAAAATCGGCGAGAGTTCTTCCCGTCCACAGGTGGAACATGTAATATTAACAGGGTTGTCATAGTCAGTGGCGACGTTCATGTCATTAATCAGGGGCATTAATCGACGCAGGTTGAGAAGGGGCTATATTATACCGAGTATCAAGCTGAGGGTGGGGCGTGGACGACACCATGGTGGCGTAAGTATGGCGAGCGGGGACAGAGGGAGATGCAACTCCCAACTCCATATCTGTGAGTCGTTTCGCTTCGTAATATGATACGAATAAAGAGACCATCTTACTTCTAATGAGAGACTCGTATTTGAAAACACTGCAGCCTTTGAAGTAAGAAGAGTGGTTGGCCTTGCAATTCGCACAAAGAGCTTGCGGAGAGAGGCATTTATCTCTAATATGCTCCTGGGACAGGCATTTGGAGCAGAGCGGCTTGCCGGTACACCTTTGCTTAGAATGACCTAGCTATGGCAGGTCGAGCACTGTAAGGGTATTGGTGGGGGGCACGAGACCGGGAATGACTGGTTTTCAAATTTCACCTTCACAGGGGGAGAAGGCGTGTTGAAGAATATCAATAATTTATCATATAGAGCTTCGGAATATGGAGCGGGGAACTGTCTGATTCCAGATATGGACTTCCCGATGTCTGCGCGAGATTGCAGTTCTTCTAATGTTATCGATCGGCGGATAGCATAAATGTATCCTACCGATGAAGTGAGGAACCTCGGTACCTCGTATGCCAATTTATAGACACCAATGTCCTCGAACTTTATGCAAGAGAAAGCCTGGGCTTTGGACTTGAATTTAACTAGGAATTTTCCAGAACGTAGTTTTGTCACCATTGGAGAAGCACCAACCAAGGAAGAAATAGTTCTACGGAAAAGACCTGGGG
>JAHWFO010029798.1:716058-726843 GCA_023313115.1 Rhysida immarginata
ACAGCAGAAGATACTCCTGCTTTCGATGTCTTAATTATTTTTAAATGGAATTTGAAAATATTATAGTATTTCAATAAAAAAGCAAGCCCTTGCAATCATCCTCCCCCCGTCGCTACTTCAGTTTTGGCTGCGCCATTGCATTAAGTCATCAACCTCATTAGAGAGAACAAAGGAAAATTGAACTTCGCACTGTTGCTCTAAATAGGGGGAGCTAGTCACGTGGGTAACGCATGCGATAGCATCAAATGACGTGTTTACATTAGTGAGCTCAAATTACAATTTGACATAAATTCAAATGAAAATTCATAGAAAAATAACTTACAAACGTATTTTAAAAATTTCTTCACCCTTCTGTCATGAATAAAACCACCTAAAATATGACTATTTTCATTTTTTGTGAACTTTCATGTATAAATTCTGAAAAATTTTTTAATCTGCATATTTCATTTCTGTGACATTATTTAACGATTTCTATTAAGTTTTCAAAAAATTTGAAATATATAATATGAAAATGAATTAAATGCTATAAACCAACAAACATCTCCGATTTATTACAAAAATTTTCGGTCCAAAAGGATCATTTATTAATTTACAAAGAAAAGTTTCCCCGACTTTTCACAGAAATCAATTTTTTCTTCAAAAAATGGCATGGTGAAAGACTGTTAAAGATATTGTGTATCAAGACATGTCCCCGATATCGCAACGTTGAAAGATCGAATAACGTTACAAGTGAGGCAAATTAATTCTGCGAGGTGGCGTGGAAAATGTTGTGCATCGTATGAAGTTCTTGGAACATCACGATGGTGGTCATATTGAACCTCATTTGTAAGTTACAATCATTTGTTGTTAATAAAATTGTTGTGTGCTGTAACGTTTGGCATTTAATTGTTCAGTATTCACACTAATACGCTTTTGCAATACCAAAATTTTATTGGTGGCGACTTTTGGTACAGTCAAATCCCGTTATAACGAATTCCATTGTAACGAAGTTTTCACTATAACGAAGTTTTTCTGCGGTCCCGGCAAAAATCCTATTCATGTAATGTTACTACGATTTCGCTATAACGAAATCTTTATAACGAAGTTTTCATTGTAACGAAGCAAATTTTTGGTCCCCACAACATTATAATTTCATTATAACAAAATTTTATTTAGAAGTTGCACATTAGATAAGTGACAAATCGAACCTGTAAAAATCAGCAAATTAAAAATAGCCACTCTTGTTAGTAAGACACGAATTATTTTAGGCCTACAAACAAAACGATTTGAAGATCACGTTTCTATCCGAACAAATATTTTTAAGAAATACAGTATTGTTTTGAAACATCTTATTCATCACTATTTTAATTACTGTGTACATGTAATGTATTGTTATCAATATTTTATGGGAATTTAAATCAATAAACGGCAGCATAACGATAGCATTCCGGTAGTTCCGCATGAGAATGGCGCAAGGTTTTGTTACACTCTTAATTCTTCAAAAAATACCATGCGTAAAATTCAATTATTTTAATACCTGCAATACAGTACTATAAAATTCGAACTAAATCTACAATGTTTAATATTAAACAGAAGAAAAAACTTAAAAAATTGCATTAAAACGGAGCTATTTTAGTCACGTGAAATGGAACTATTTTATTCGCGTAATGTTACGAAGGATGCAAACATCTCAGTGCATGGCCTCTGTAGCTAGAGGAGGCCATGCTCAATGTAATGCTTTTATTGTAATTATGTTAAACCTGGTGTTAAACTAGTTTCAATATCTGAAAACAAGAACCATTAAAAAATAAAAATATTGTCATGTTCAATTTATTTACTGAAATTATGCACATACATTACTATTTATAGCAGCAAAGACTTAACAGCGAAAAGTACAACCTCAGTTTTTAATCATGATTTCTGGTAAGGATAAAGCATTACTGTTATACTACAGATTATTTCACAATCCTAACACTACTGTACATTTATAACGCTAATGTTGATTGATATTTGCCGTAATTACGGGTGAAACATTAAAAATGTATATTCTCGGTTTAAAATAAGCTATTTTTCATTTATTCTCAAAAAATTTGCAATCTCGATTTAACGAAGTTTTCATTATAACAAAGTAAACCGATCGTCCCTTGAACTTCGTTACAACGGGATTTGACTGTACAAATTTTTATTTTTTTAGAAATCTAAATCCCATGGTCCACTATGTACGTCCATCAACTTTGGTTATATTTCATCCAATACTTTATTCGCTAGAGGAGTCTGGATATCTCATGTTATTTTATAACCACCCTGTATTGTTATTGCCTATATTGTTTAATTAATATCAATAAAAGGTGTCAAGACAGGATAATTGTTATATTAGTAAAGAAAATTTCTGTGATGGCAGTTTTCACGAATAGTTGTCACCATTTTGTTTTTGATTCACTTATGCCTGTCTGCTGCTACTCTTTCTTCAAACTGATTGCATTCTACGACAAATGTCTCAATGTTAGTGGCGAGGATGTCGAAAAATAATCCAAGGTGTCTAGTTCATGATGCCATGCTGTATTTTTTTTGGCAATAAAGTTTCCGAGTGAAAAAAAAAAGACGAAACTGACTTTCGGAACTACCCTCGTAGTATAAGCTAGTTTCATTTTCAGTTCGTCAGATTGAAGTTCGTTAGAAAAAAATTTTGAGCGCGATTTGAAGTCGGGGGCATCCATCTTGGGTGGAGACGTGACGTAGTGTGAGGATTGCTCTCAGCAAGCTTTGCAGTGAAGCTTTAACATTCACTATAGATCTACATTCACTCAGTACTGCGTTCACTACAATTTTCACAATGTTTGGACATGAAAGCAGCGATTCAGATATTAGTTTTAAGACTTACGAAGATATGGAGGCTTATTTTAACAACTATCTATATAATGAATTGGACAACGATTTGGAGAACCTTGTGGCTGATTTGGATGGTTTAGGCGTGAAACCATATAGTTTAGAACCTCTCCTGCACGATCACCCGTCATTAGACGAGGAATACAGTGTCGCTGAATCGACGGAAAATGTATCACCCGCAACAAATTGTCAAGTATAATTAATACGTATGTTATTTAAATGTGAACAATTTCATGATATTAATTTTTAAATTAGGTATCAGTACACAATATGTGAAGATAAGCCGACATCACAAGTGCGAACGTATGCTGTCGTGATTAAGCCGAAATCGATCAGCATATGCCCAGTGGTTCGGAGTGCATCACCGAAAATTCCGTCTTTTCAAAAATCTGCGTGGATTAAGATATACCAACAAACTAATTTGTCCATTAGATTTGGGTGCACCTGGGAAGAAATAAAAGAAAAGTTCTTCCCCGTTGCGTTGTGACAGCCATTCGAAAAAATCCTTCCTTCACAAGAACATTGTGGTTTCAAATACTGTAAAATTTTATTAAAACTAATTAAAATTGTCTCAAGCAATTTTCTTTGTTTATTTGATTCATAACTAAAATTTATGAAAAATCGAACTAAATTTCAGGTTATCAAATGTATTTTGTTACACTGATATAGTTTAATTTACGATCATCACTAAATATAAACTATTTCAGCCAGTTTAAATGACAAATGTATTAGCTTCAAAACATTAAACAAAAATTTGCTATTGTTAGCACCATTTACTTATTTAACTAGATTACTTAATATAATTTTAATGGGGTTTTAGTCAAACATTAAAAGCAATAGCCAATAACTAGTCCCCCCTCCCCTTTTCAATTTGTGAATTTTAACCAAAAAAGTGGCTTCAAATCATAATCAATTGGCAGTCTCCCCCCTCCCCTCTCTACTTTTGGTTGGCATCCATTAAAGGCTTCAATGAACAAAATAATTCCCCTTAACGAAGTAGCAGGAGCTCTGAGTTCGTCTATTGTTTGAAAAATTGAATTTCTCGGATGTAGTATTTAGAAATGAAAACGAGCTCTATGTTCTTATGTTTCTCATCATTTTCAATCAAATGTGGCCATCTGAACACTTCAAAACGTGTAGTTGCATTTTGTCCGGTTGCGTTTTATCCGGATATCTCTTTAGTTACATAGCCTTGCGCAAATAGATAGTGAGCTTAATTAATACATACGTGCATTAATATGATAGGATCAATAACAAAACAAAACTTTTCAAAGTGAGCGGAGCAGAGTTAACTAGTTCGCGGTCGGAAGCCAGTTATCTCTTCTATCAAAAATTATCCTAATTTCTTCCCAATTCTTACTTAGGAAATTGAAAAAGTGATAAATTATTATTTATTTATTTATTTTATTTATTTAATTAAAGAATTACAATTAGAATTGGAATTATCACTACCTCTATTCTTATAGCCAAATACTAAATAAGAATGAGGCATGATGAATATGCGATTTACAAATTTAGGAAGATTGGTCGTAAATATCTACTCAGTGAGAAAGTATCAGGAGACGTTAGAGAGAGAGCTAATTTTTAATGCTGGGGCATGGCGGTAAAATCCATGTCAACACAGTGAATTAGAGAAATAATTAGCATTAATTGTTTGAAAGCTACCATAGTGTGATTTTTTAATAAACAAACTAAAAAAAGTTTCAAAATTCATTCAGTGTCATTCATGTAACGTCTCATTTTTTAAAATCATCCGTTCGTGACTTCGCTTTAAAAGCTACACACATTTCAATAAATATTCATTTACATAGAGTACATTAAATGAATTAAAATGACCAAAATAATTATTAATCGACCCCAATTAATGATCGACAATCATGTTATTATAACCAAAGTAATATTTGGAAACTCTTTCTAGTTTTTTTTTACTTAAAGAAATCACGCTGTGGAAGCTTACAAACAACTGGGATTAGCATTAAAACATTAAATCGACCCCAGCAGCTAACCTCGCACTACATCACTTCCGGAAAAATAATGCAAACGCGCTATTTTTCGCTTTTCAAAGCATTTTTTATATAGAAATTATGGACCAAAATTAAAAATTTCAACGGAATCGTGTTATATTTATATCAAAAATTGATATTCTGTAAAAAAATTATAATCGAATTTTTGCGTAGAGTTGTCCTTTAAAGAATGTCCGATGACGTCAATAACAGATTGTCCCACTGTCGATCGGATGGAGAAAACAATGAGCTAAGACAATAATGGGAACTAGGGGGAAAAAATTAATTAGCGAGTTAACGATGTTCTTGTACGCAAGCTCGGTTGCCGACAGAAGACGGCAGAAGAATAAGGAGAGGTAGAATTTTGCTAAAAAAAGAATGTGGTGTCCAACAGGATTACAGTGAGAATGTACCCATGTACCCGGTCCGCAGCGAAGCTGAAAAATTAGCCAAACGGAATTACCTCCAGATGATAAGAATTACAAGCCCATTGCGACTCTGAGAAGTCGGTGTAAATCAAATGGCCTTCATTATTAGAATATTAGACGGCTTGTTCTATTTGTCGTGTCCAAGTTAAATAAGAATTAACTGTCTGAATTCCTGCGACGGTTGAGCAGTGAATGCAACGTCCGAAGAAAGACTTAGAATTCAAAATACAATACTATGAGGAGTAAACAGGTCGTAATGATGAAATCTCTTAGGGTGTCGTAACTCCCTATTAACACCCATAAGTTTAGTCTTGGATTCCCTTCCTTCCGATATTGTTTGAGTATTGCTTAACCCCTTTCCCCACCCTGTACACACAAAAATAAAAAAAAAAGGAAAAACAGAAACTCCTCTCTTGATATCGTGTCTGCTTGGTTCCTCGTATCTTATTTTCACACAGATCAAATGTAACGGAGCCCTGTGAAAGGAAAAAAGGAGTCAAATGAAAAGAAACTCGTATCAGCCATGTCAGCGTGTAAAGTTTAAAACAAACCTTTAATGACTAATAGTGAAAAACAAGATAACGTTTATGAACCCCAATCAAAAAAATAGTCTACCCAAAAGAACTAAATATAACTGAAATGAAAATATTCTTAATTATGAGAAAGTTAAAACTTACCTGAATTATGCAGTTCAAATAAAAGGCTGATCTCCTGTAATGAAATGTAAATAATCATTCAGTTGCTAACTGCATATGATGGTTTAGAAAGAAAAGATATATATATATAAGTGAACTTGGATTAAAAAAAAAAAATCAAGAGGCACTTACTTAGAAGACTCAAGAGGGATTTTGTCTTTACTTTTGAAAAACTAATTTTTGCAATTCGCAAGTCGACCTATTAATGTTATGATTTTTTTTTTTTTCGCCGAACGCCCAGTGGCGATAAAAGAACCTGCAATGATTGAAGCGTTTCGTCAAACGCTCCAGGAGTCACGATGCAGGAAATTTCTTCATAAGAAACAAAGAAGCCCACCAAGAGGTCCCTAGCAGACATCGGATGGACGCGTTGGATCCACGACTAGGAAAATAAAAGGATCAAAGAAAGTAATAAAGACATTGTGAGATATGTAAATAGTCCAAAACTTAATGATAGAAATAACTTACCTGGAAGAAATGACGAGACCTTTCTGGTTTGTTGACTGTCTAGACTTTAGCTAAGGCTTGACCTATAGTTAACAGTGGACAACGAACAAGGGTATGAATGCCCCATTTCCGATAATTTACATATGAAATGCTGATTATTCTCTGTAGTTGGTTGCTTAATACTAAAGCTACAACACTCTACAGGACAAAATCTGGCGTATATACGTTCTGATAATGGAACAGAATTCACCAATGCGGAGCTAGGAGAGTTCTGTACGAAGCAAGGCATATCTCAACAATTCACCGTTCCTAAAACCCGCAGTCAAATGGTGTTGCTGAGAGAACCGTATGCTCCATTTGCGATGGAATTCGAGTTCTTCTTGCATCGTCAAAAGTTCTGCACCGATTCTGGGACCATGCTGCGACTACAGCAGAATTTAATCTGAATTCTTTGCCTATACGAGGTCAAACTAAGTCCCCTGAAGAGATATGGTCCAAAAAGAAACAGACCATCAAATATCAAGCTCCTTTCAGTTGCCTGGTATACTATTATATACTCAAGTCGCACCGATCAAAATTTGACGCTCGCGCCAAAAGTGGTGTTCTTATGGGATACTCCGCTTCATCTCCTGGGTACCTTATTTATGTGCTCAATGAGAGCAAGTTTTTACGAGCATGTACCGTTCGTTTCTTTCCTAAGGTATTTCCAGAGTTCACAAGAAAATCAGATCCATCATCTGTTCCTCTGTTATTTCCAATTCACATGGAACCCCCAGACTTTGAAGCACCACAGCCTGATGAACCACATATCATTCAGAGCGTACTGCCAATCTCACCCACTTTAACATTAGACGAGACAAGAATGCAGGTCCTATCTGATACTGAGGACACGCTAGTGGTCACACCTCCATCAGAAACCACATCTATGGAAGATGCTCCAGTTTGTTCGTCTAAATCACCAGTGAACCAACCACCCATTGAAGTCCCACAACCAGTATTACGACGTTCACAAAGATTAAAAGGCAGAAAAACAGCCTTATGTCATCCTGACTTTACTGACTCCGACTTGCTAATCACTCCGCCAATCACACCCCAGTCTTATGAACAAGCACTCGCTTCTCCCCAACATCATCAATGGGAAGAGGCCATGCAAGATGAATTGAATTCACTCATGCTTCGTCATGTCTGGGATTTAGAGCTTCCACCACCAAATGTCAAAATATTAAAGAGCAAATGGATCTACCGCATCAAATACAATCCTGATGGTTCGGTGTCCAGATTCAAGGCAAGGTTGGTGGCTATCGGCTCATCACAAGTCTACGGGAGCCAGTATGAGTTAACTTTCTCACCTGTCATCAGAATGGAATACCTCCACTTACTGTTTGCCATAGCTGCAAATACAGGGATGTCACTGCGCCAGTATGACGTCAAATGTGCATATCTTCACGCACCTATAGACCACACCACATATCTATCGCCACCCAAGGGATTATCAACGCCAGTTAATCACGTCTGCAAATTGCGTAAATCACTTTACCGCCTCAAACAAAGTGGAAGATGCTGGTACGTAAAATTGTGTCAGCTTCTTAACCGATTAAAATTCACTCCATCCAGAGCAGACGATTGTTTTTTCTACTACACCAATGCTGGGTGCACCATTCTCTTAACAGTCTATGTGGATGACATCGTGGCAGCAACAACAAATGTCTCCATCCTAACCTCCATCATGGACAAAGTGAAACAAGAAATCGACCTCGTGGAGTTAGGAGTGGTAAAGCATCTGCTAGGTATGAATGTGTCACAAGTGAACGGTTCAATTCATCTGTCACAGGCACATTATATCAAGCAAATCCTGCATGATTATGGCCTTCAAGACATCAAACCAAAGACCATGCCACTAAGCCCTCAAGTGAACCTTGATGATACTGTGGATTCACAACTGGTCGATTCTACCAATTATCAATCTCTTCTCGGTTCCTTAATGTATGTAATGACTTGCACGCGGCCGGATATAGCTTTTGCAATTACTAGGCTGTCGACATATGCTAAATCGCCTACACATTTGCATATGACTGCTCTTAAGGGCGTCACTTCTTATCTTAAACACACCTGAGACACATCACTCGTTTTTACCCCATGTACAGGTCCTTTGTGCGCATTCGCTGACGCTAGCTGGTGTGTCACCCCACAGAGTAAAGGATACTCTGGAATTTTGTTCAAAATGGGGGAAAATACCATAACCTGGTCATCTAAGAAGCAACGTTTAGTCGCCCTGAGCAGCTGCGAAGCCGAAATAATCGCTATAAACGAATGCGTGAAGTTACTGAAATGTCTTTGGGACCTCATAACCGAGTTAGGACAAGGGGAGTTTGTTTCTTTCCCCACAATCATTTATACTGACTCAACGTCTGCCATAGCATGTCTGGGAGCATTAGAATCGAAGAGTAGGACAAGACACATCTTGAGAATGCATAATTTCATCACGCGAGAAATTAATCTTCAGAATGTGATTCTTACCTACTGTTCTTCCCCCGACATGCCGGCAGACGCACTAACTAAACCTTTACCTGCCCCTGCTTTACGCAGATTCCTGGATTTGTTATCCTTATCTGAGCAGGATAAGTAATTATTTATATTAAATTACTTAACTCATTGGTTTGCTGGCTTACACGAGGGTATTTACAAAGTTTATCTTGTTTCTTTAAACTTCATAATTGCAAAGTTATTTACTTCGCGGGATGAGAGGGGTTCTAAACGCAGTATTTTTTTGTTAAATGACTTTAGCTTTAAAATCACAAAAGGATATTTTTGGGCTTGTTCTTACCTTACGTGAAGGCAGTAACCACATTGTTTTTTTACTACATGATATGTATTTTTTTTTACATTTATTACGTATTGTACGTTTAATATACATTTTAATTATGGTATACCAAAATGCAAAATATATATTTTTGTCTTCTTTTGCTAAAAAGGCAAAACATACTGTGTGCGCACACAAAAATGAAAGGAAATAATAAAGGCATAAATATTTATTTGTTTATTTTGACTTAGACAATGTTTTTTTTTGAACCTGTATATGTAACGTCAGTATCTAAACTTCTGTCTGTACAAATGACCGTCATTTTTTTTTTGTGTTCAAGAAAATTACAGAGGGCTTTGTTCGGGAAAACTCAGATTTTTTATGTAAAAATGGATATAATTTTATTTGTAATTAATTCTATTTTTTCTATTCTTTAAGTTTTTTTACTGTTTTGCAGACAGTGATTGTTGAGTATATATTGTTTTAATAAATGTTATTTAAAAAATCTCCACGTGATTATCACTGTCTGCAGCTTGTTGTCCCTCGCAAATAATTTTCGTGATCACGAGGATGTGTGTCCCACTACTGTTGATGTTCTTTCCGTGGTTACTGTTTTTTTTTATTTCAGACAGACCACTTCCAGCTTGAGTCGTCCCTCCTTCTGGTCCTCCATGTCCTTACTAGACTGCAGCATGGCGTTCAACTTCCATTTATCATTTTCATTCCAATGCTCTGCAAATTACTCCTACCCTGCCGTTCGATGTTTAGTTTCTTATTGAATTTCTCACTTTCTCGCGGCAGTCATGATTCTTTACTGAGCAGCATTGTTTTGCGGGTTTACCTATAAGGTAATAATGAAATATCTTTTAATGCTATTTCAACAATAACGCGCACAAGGGACGCCATGCTGCACATTTCAATTCTTATTTCCCATTAATAATTAATTATTATTTCGCAGTGTTTCTTTAGACATTAAATGGGAATTTTGAAATTTCTTTTCCTTATTCTTTATAAGGAATTGGTCTGTCTCAATTTTCTTTATATTTAATCTCAATTCGCTCAATGTAGCGATTAATATTGCTTGTTACAGTGTTTTGCTGTATTTAACGTACATTTAAGTATTTCTTTATTTTATTCCGAGAAATATTTTCTTTTGTAATTGAGATCGCAATGCCTATTCCTCAATTAAATCATATTGTATAGAACATTCTTTTGTATAGAATTTTTGTATTTTATAAATAAATATCGCAATTTTTAAACCGAAATAAAAGTCTTTCAACGAGCCACGTTTACTCTTAAGTTTTGGGGTTCTTTCTTTTAAAGTACCACCCATTAAATTCTATTTATTTTGCTTCCCCCTCTGAACACAAACGTTTTAATGGGTGAATACGTATTTCGATCTCTTTGAGATCATTATTCAATGCAAAATGAATTAATGGGCGAATACGTTGAATAATGATCTCAAAGAGATCGAAATACGTATTCGCCCATTAAAACATTTGTGGACAAGAGGTTCGTCTTTTTTGCATCATGTCTTTATCCACAGT
>JAHWFO010029798.1:730951-748742 GCA_023313115.1 Rhysida immarginata
CCCATTTTTTCATCATTTTTTAGCCACCCAGTATTTCCATCCGACGCCATGAGGCATTGGATCGAGGCATTAAGACCTTTCACTGCAGACGCTGACCTGTCTATCACCCGTCCCTTTTCCGAAGATGAAGTTAAGAAGATTCTGTCGGCGGATGGCCGTCACCAGTCCAGCCCTGGATTAGACTGCATTCCGTATTCCTTCTTTAGTGCGACCTGGAAACTTCTTGGGCCATTTCTGGTGCAAGTGTTTAATTCAATTCTCAAGGACCCTTCCAAAATTACGTCAGAGTTCATTGTGGGGAGGATTATCTTGCTCCCCAAAGTGCCGAACCCTGAACATGTCACCCAGTGGAAGCCTATTACTCTACTCAACACATACTATAAGGTCTTCACTGGAGTGCTTCAACAACGACTTAAATGTTTTGCCGACGAGTTCTTTGATCCGGGGCAATCCTGCTCCATTCCATCTCGCAGGATGTCCGACAACCTGATTACCATCAAGTGTGTTATGGAGGAAGCGTGTGTGCGCCGTCAGACTCTGGCCATGTTAAGCCTTGACCACGAGAAGGCCTTCGACAAGGTGAATCACGTGTTTCTTTTTCGAGTGTTTCACCATCTTTGTCTTCGGAAATTTGCTACGATTATCTCAGCACTGTATGCTTCAGCCACATCATGTGTAGCGATTAATGGCTCCATTTCATATTTCTTCGACCTTTCTAAGGGCGTCAGGCAAGGGTGTCCCATCTCCCCCCTCCTATACATCTTCTATTTGGAGCCATTACTGCAGTTTCTTAATCGCCACCCAGATGTCCGGGGTTTACGGTCTGCCAGCCGCTTCAATTAACATCCGTACCCTGGCCTACACTGACGATGTGGTGCTTTTTGCATCTGATGCTTATTCCCTGGGCATCTATAAGGAATCTTTCGATCTCTTTAGCACTTCGATGGGAAGTTCCATCAATCTCGTCAAGTCTAAAGGCATCGCTACTGGGAAGTGGTCAGTGGACTATCTTCGAACCTTCCCAATAACGTGGTGTGAGCATATTACAGTGCTGGGATATTTCTTTTCTTTTCTACCGGACATGGGCTCTCGTCACTGGCAGCAGATAATTGCTAAGTGCATTTTTCGCCTTGGCAAGTAGTTTCGTTTCACCACCTCGATGTTTGTCAAGGCAAGGTTCATTCTCTCCTACGTATTACCCGTTTTATCGTCTAAATGCCTGTTCGCCTTACCTTCCTGCCAGCTTTTGAGGAGGATGTGCAGTGCAGTGGTGGATTGTGTTTGGGGTTATTCAGCGGCTCGCCATCCCATCCATGCGGAACTGCTGTTTATCCCCTTCGATGGATGGTGGGGGCTTAGGTTTACCAGACCTTCGGCGGTATTTGGTTGCAGTCACAATGGCTGCTTTCATCCGCACCTTTCTCCTCCCCCCACCTTTGTGGGCCAACTTTCTGTTCCTGCGCTTGCGGTTCTTTCTGAAGGTGAACAGGTTGCTGTTTCCTTTCTCGCTGCCAGTGACCATCATTTCTCGTTCTCCAGACTTCTTCCGTCACATCCAGCGAGATCTTGTGATCTTTGTCTCGGCACTTCAGCAGCTCGACCTGCAGGACTGGGGAAGCCTTCGCCTATCTTAGTTCAGGGTGCGTCTTCTGACATCGTGAAATGGCACCCTGGTCAGCCATCTTGAAGGCAATCAAATCTCTTGCCTTTTAGAGGTCTGTCTTTAACATCCAGTGGCACCTGCTGCACCATGGATTTTATACTCTCCATTGTCTACATCAGTGGGGAGTGCTCGGATCTGCTGGTTGCCAATTTTGCGGATCGCTCGAGACTATCAACCAGGTTTTCTTTGAGTGCCCGTTCCCGCAGTCCATCTGGGATCGCCTGTCTTCCCACTTTGAGCTGACTGATTTTTCCTATCCTGCCTTCCATCTCAGATCTTTCCTCCATCTCAAATGGCTACGGCTAGGCCCAGCTTTGTTTCAGAAACTGTTTGCTTCATCCCAACGTCTCTGTAAGGTCATCGAGGGGGACCAGAACTCATTCTCGTTCCTGTTTATGTTTCCTAGGGCATGTGCGCCTGGGCAGCCTGCCTGACTCACGATTTAGGATGCTCCTCTGGAGCCATAACATCGGCTCCAGTTCCAACAGCTCATCACCTTTCCATGGATCATCTTATTTTCTATCACTGTTATCATCCAGAGACTTAGCCACTACTTGGAGTTTGTCTCTAAAAAAATTTATCTGACCAGGACTTAGTTGAATTTTTCCATCATCCTTGAACACTTATTTTGTTTCCAACTCTAAATATTTGCCATGAACAGTTTGACTTTACAAAGATGTTATTTCTGCAAGATGATTTCTTTTGAATTTGAATTTTTCTCCATTGGACTTGTGCTGCTGTTTCATTGAATTGTTCCTTTTATCACTGTTTCACTGATTATCTTATTTTTTTTCTTATTTTTTTAAATGATTAATATACAGGGTGATTACAAAAGAACTTCACACTTTTAAAAATTTATTACATCAAAGCTATTTAGAATATAGACACACCACATACGGATTGTTATATAAAAACTCTGGAAGTTTATTGTTACACGTAGCATTACGTAACTTGATGGTTGGTTTATTAGAAATATTGGCGTCGACTACTAAGGTCATTTTGCGCCATTTACACAAGTTATATCTGTACGCAGCCCGAGACAAACACAGACATATATGCCCACGGCGGGATTCGAACCCACGACCAGACGGACTCGAGAACTAGAAAGCCTACGCCCTAGCCCTCTCGGCCACCTGGCCGGCACGTAACTTGAGGATAATTTCAAGGACCTCCTCATTTTTAGTGACGAGGCCACCTTCCATGTGAGTGCTAAGGTGAACAAACAGAACGTCCGAATATGGGGGACTGAAAACCCAAGAGAATTTGCGGCACACGTGCGTGATTCCCCAAAGGTTATTATCTTCTGTGCAGTGTCCAAAACGAAAATCTACGGACCCTTTTTTTTCATGGAACCGACCGTACGAGGGGACACGTATCTGAACATGCTGGTTAATTGGTTAATGCCACAATTGCATGAAGACAGTGACGACTTTATCTTTCAGCAGGATGGGGCACCTCCACACTGGAAGACAGAGGTGCAGGAATTTCTTGATGCCACTCTCCCACAGCGGTGGATTGGTTGAGCAAACAATAACCTGGAACTTGCAATGTGGCCACCGCAGAGCCCCGACCTCACACCTTGTGATTTCTTTTTATGGGGGTGTGTAAAGGACAAGGTCTTCACCCTACCCCTTTCCCGTGACCTAGACGAGCTGAAAGAACGCATTACGGTAGCGATAAGTGGGACTGATGGAGACATGGGTTTGGGACGAATTCGACTACCGCATTGATGTATGCAGTGTCACAACAGGGGGGCATATTGAACATCTTTAACTGTGTCACAATAAACTTCAAGAGTTTTTCTTTAAGAATCCGTATGTGGTGTGTCTATATTCTGAATAGCTTTGATGTAATAAATTTTTAAAAGTGTAAAGTTCTTTTGTAATCACCCTGTACATTTATTCTTTTGTTTTTCTATTTAGTGTCCCTCAGAATCTTTTATATGGCTCAATTCTATTTTCTGCGTTTTCCTTTTGACTGCTCTGATCTAAGACTTCTATCTACCGCATTGGGTAGAAGTTTTATTCAGCAGTGTCGTTCTTTTGAAGTCATATTGTGCACTTCATGATTTATAATGATAGTTTCATTTATGTGCTTTATGCCAATTAATTTATTTCCAAATGCTTTGGCATTTGTTATTTGTGGTATATGCACAATGGTTAATTTCCTAACGTTTTATGCATTAGTTCAACTGTGTCTTACACGGTTATTATTTTCAAGAGTTTCATACTTCTATATCCAATTATGTACCTACGTACTTTTGGTTAAATTTTCTTAATGCTTATGCATTAATTTCAACTGTGTTGTCACAGTCATTTCTCAATAGGTACTCATGTACTATTGATTTAAGTTTTTTCTAATGCTTTATGTATAAGTTTCCTGTTGCACTTATGTGCAACTGTGGTTAATTGTACTTTATGTACAAACTTTTGACCTGGTGTCTATAATTTATTATTTTCTTTGTAATTTCTATCTTTTTTCATGTAAATGCTTTAAGCATTATTTAATTATCTTTTTGTGATTTTGACACTTAGTGTTGTGTAAAACATTATAAAATTACACTTCCCTTTTGTCAAGTTTGTTGGTGGTAATTATATTCTGTGCTTTTTGTCTTTTATAGTTGACTGCTGTATGGATCCAATCAGTTATTTCTGTGAATGTACTGTATATGTAGCCTTCTAGCCTGAGGACACTTTTAAAATCTGTTTTCCATTTATTTGTTTTATTCTAATAAACAATGTCTTAACTTCTAATTTTTGTCTCTGATTCTTGGAATATATCTTCGCACTTTGCCAATAAGTCCAAATTGCCTAGCATAACGAACCATAAGTCAAAACATATATTTATGCAGCGTTCTGCCCATTTTAAAAAATCAAAAACGGTTTGCTCATTACACCTTCTACCTCCCAACGCCCAACTACCTCGCACCTAACACTCTGGAAAACTAAGTGCAAAAGGGCACTCCAACCAATGATTGGTGAAAAAGATCATGCCACCAAACATTACCCGAAAATTCCTACAAAAACGGTGTACATGTACAATAACTGACTCCAGCTTTGCTCCGAATACAACACTTGGAAATCATAGAACAACTACTGTTTCTAACTTCATTCTAAACCCTTTTTAAATCTTCTATTTCACTAAGCTTTTATTAACACTTTTAGAAAACTAAATACTGTTTAAATAAGTTAAACATAACTAACTCTGATAATTAATCTCAACATTAAATAACTAATTAACGACTAACTGTCTTAAACAACTGGGTAAAAGTTAATTAAAATAACAATAATCTAAAAAATAACTGTCTTTATAAATTAAAACCTCTCCTAAATTAATCTAAAAACTATTTAAGGAAACAGCTAAGCTAAACTCTAAAAACTTTAATATTTAAACATTAACACGCGTTCACAACAAATGAGGGTAGGAATTCCGAAATCTCGGGGTCCCACAATTTTACAAATGCCTACAGATGAACTGGAAGCCCAGTCTCTCCCAGAACACTCCTGCAGATTACAATTTACTCGGCGTGAGAATAGAAGGGGGAAAACCGGCTCATCTCTACTGGAGATTTAGTAATGTGTACATAACTCTTGTGAAACGTGATTCTTTGCGAAGAATAGAACGTCGCTCTTTGCTTCAGCAAATCTTCCCCTTTCCCCTATGGCATCAAATGATTTATCATTTCTGAAAAAATCTTAAAAAAAATACTGAAGTTTTATGTTAATAAAATTATAAAACAAGTACTTCTTAAGACCATAAAATAAATAGTCAAATTTAAGGACTATTAGTGCAAAAATAAGTACTTTGTAAAAACTTTTTAAGGACCTTTAAAAGCAGAAACTGAAAATAAGGACTTCTTAAGGACTTGTAAAGACCGTACGAACCTTGTAATAGATGAAGTCTAGCAGCTGTGAGGTTTTCAACTAAAAGGAGTGGAGAGTCATGCATTTTTTTGCGATCCCTTAATACAAGGTTCTTGAGTACAAGGGAAGCAAATTGGGCAATCACGGACCGAGGCCTCGAGGAAGAATGCATACCAAGTCTATGGACAATCAAAACGGCGGGGGGGGGGGGGGGGTGAAAGCCGAACGCCGAGTTTCGTAAGAAACTGATCGAGACATTTACAAGTCAGGTTTTCAGAGGGTCTTTCGGGCAAATTGTAGAGTGTGTTGCAAATAAAATCTTTGAAAGGGTAGATAGTAGATGGATTTTCGGCAAATATTATCAGATTCCCAGGCAGAAATTATCTGATAAAAACACTGTAGATATTTCACAAGATGTTAATTATGGCTGACTACTACGAAATTTACGTCTTTATTTGCTAACGAAGCATCATTATTTTTTATTTGCTTATATATATGTATATGTGGGGTGATTAAAATGTAAGGTTACAAAGCTTGCAGTGAAACGTGTACATTTTATTTCATACAACCAATAAAGCCAACTGATAGTACATACATTACGTTATTTTTCGACGTAGTCTCCATATCGGTTTCAGCACTTGTCGGTTCGTGGGATGAGTTTGAATATTCCCTCCTGGTAAAAATCCTATCCTTGAGTGTTCAGTCACCTTGTCGTGAAGTGTTTCACCTCCTTGTCTGAAGCGAACCATCGGTCTCCTAGGTGCTACTTCAAGGAGGAAAGAGGTGAAAGTCACTTGGAGTGAGGTCCGGGCTATAGGGAGGGTGTTCAATGATGTCCCAGCAACAGTGGTGCTTCAACTGTGTGGTGGTCTTTTGAGCAGCTCCAAGCAACTTTCAGAAATGTAAAACGAGAAATTTACTTACACAATTTTTCAGGAAAACAACAATAAATCCAGTAATAAATACTATAAAACTCTGTATATCAACAACATTTATAGTTGAGTTTATGGCTTTAAATTAACTAGTCTTTGTTTAATTGCCTTCTAACAATAAAATTAATATTCCAAACTTTCGGAACAATAATTAACCTGCACATACATTTTCAATCATAAATTATTATGTTAATTATTAATTCATGGCGATTCAGCTCACTCTACTAGAAGATGTTATGATGTCACAGCATGCTCTATCGCTATTGATCAGCAATTCGTTGATGACTGACGCCGAAGAAATACTAGTTCATTAAAATGAGAATACTATAATTATTTACATATTTTATTAATAAAGTTATAAAAGTTTCATTAAATATATAAAAATAATGAAGAGGTCTATAAAAATAATAAAATTACTATCTAAATTGCTATTCAAAATACTATTGGCCATATTCACCACCAAGGATTGACACTTGATTTAGCTTTGAGCGATCGTTTTCGTATTCACCATTGCAAAATTCTTGGATAAAGTATCACATTTCATTTATCATTTGATTCGAGGTTCTCCGAGGATTATCTATCGAATCGAGAATTAACACATGCGCAATTGGTCAAAATTAGTTAAAACAAGATGGACGACTCTATCAGTACTTACGACGTTGTAATATTTCTTCAAGAAACTGATTTGTTTAAGAAGAGTCGACCTCGAAAAATCCCATACAGAAAATATAACATACAGTAACTTGTTTAAATTTTTATTGTCACTATAAACTGCATAAAAGCTTTATTTCTTCACTTGATGAGCAGTTCATAGGCCTACAATAATCGAGAGTAAATGACAATGTGCTCTTGCAATAATGGGATGCTCCTTCCATTGTTGTAAGACTGTTGCAGCTACATAGGAAGGATTTGAAATTCGAAGGTGAAAAGAACATCTGCCTTTTATCTTGCGCAATAAAATATGCGCATGCCGTCATCGCGTCATAACCAGTCAGATCAAGGCCAACAGAGACAGGCCAGGGCACTCAAAAGTCACCTGACCATCGGGATCCAAGCAATAATCCAACCTTCATTGTTTCCAAGACACGAAAAAACACCAATTGTTAAAATCCAAGATGGAGGCAATGATGGATGGATTGTTGCTCGGACCCCGATGGCCAGGTGACTTTTGAGTGCCCTGGCCTGTCTCTCGTTGGCCTCGCAGTCAGATTGAGTCTTACAAAGAATTGTGAATTAATCCGAGAATCACTCAATCCATGGTTGGTGAATGCGGAAGGTAATACTGAACTAAGTAATCCTGAATCATGGATTATGTGATCCTAGTTTTAATCTTCAATTGGTGAATACGGTCGCAAGGGACACTAAAATGAAGTGGATTGATCTTGTTTTTGTAAAGATCATTAATTTAAAAAAAAAAATAATTTTTTTTTTAGGCTGTACTCCTGAAACTTTTGATTTTTTTTTGGATTAGAGCAGTGGCCTATATTCGAAAAAATATGGTACAGTGCTCCCTCTACATAATGGTACTAGGCCTATAAGCAAACTTATAATGGCAACTCCATAAAATGAAGTTTTTTTACGGAAAAAATTTTTTTATCAATTTTATCAATTAGGATTTTATCATCCATCACCTCCAACCATGAATGAGTCTGCAGTTTATATTTTCTTGAAAAAAACTTCGTTATATGGAGTTGCCATTTTAAATATGCTTATAGGCCTAGTGCCGTTATGTAGAGGGAGCACTGTATTTACTGGCAGTTTTTGCCATATTAGATACTGTAAAATTAAAAAAGAATTTAACATTTCTTTTCAGCATATTTGGAAATCATTTTATGAGGGTTTTCTTGTATCTTATGGAAAATGGCATCTGGGATGGCTTTGGTTAATGACTGATAGGTACCATTGTAAATATTTTTTTATTATTCAAAATGTGCACAATGTGTCCTAAAGTCACCAGTTTTTTCGTTGTTGTTAAGATTGATGTTATTCTTTATGTTGGCTAGCTCACATGTAGTCCTTATTTGAATTTCTCTTCTCTGTTTTTCTTGTATTTGATTATCTTTCTTGGTAGATCAGTTTATATTGGGCAAATCACACAATTTTTATAGATGTTGATTATTTCACCAAAGATGGGATAAATATTACTAATAAATGAAAATATATAACAAAACATAATAGAATATGCATTTTCAAAATTTTTAAATCTAATTAACTCTAAAATTATAAATATATGCCAAAGTGAATTTATGACATCGCCAACAAATGAAAGGAAAGAATGAACACTTTTGACTTATTTCTTAATCGTCCTAATATATTTATCTGATCTAGAAATTGCTCTCAGTGCTTCTTAATCATTATTTCACCTATAATCCGTAATCTTTTCTTACAATGTCCTTTCTTTTCGCATAAGATAGCTATTGAAAATAGCTGCCATGTTAGTCTCGGAAGGATTACGGATGTTCTTCAGTTCTCGCAAGCTTGCAAAAGCGACGTCACTGTTACAAGGAACAGGCGTCTTGCGATCACAAATAGTTTCCTGCATCGCATTAAAATCATTGTTGTGATTGGGATTTGTTATGGATGTTTTGACTGGACATAATGTATAGATTTTCGAGTTTCTTCATGTGCCTATTGTTAATTTTATCGATAACAGGTTTTTGCTGATTTTTTTTTATGTGAACTAAATATAGCCATAAGTGGGAAGGACTGATTTTATCTCTTAAGATAAAATCATTCCTTAATCATTGGGATTTAGTGGAGTTAAGATGTTTTAATTGTTTATAGGTGTGGTTTATGTGAACATCTAAAATTTTCATCTCAGTTTGTTAAATAATAAGTTTAATTATGGTTGTCTGAGATTTGAATCTTATATAAAGGAATTTGGGAGTAACCTTGTTCTGTTTGCAAGTTTATAAGAACCTTAGATGTTATAAGTACCTAGAAATTTTTGAGACTGTATTATCTAAGTTCTTGAAGGAAGATTTGGCAAGGGGATAAATAGAGATAAACAGCTCTTAAATAACCAAACATATAATATTAGAATGTCCCAATTACCGACAACAGAGGGAGCAAATGGTCAACCACCTGGCTCTAACCCACACTACACCAACGATGGTAAATATTCTCCTATGTACCCCGGGGAAAAAACGAGTGAAGAGAAACATTATTCATGCACTAATAGACTTCATCAGAGACGCGGACTTAACACTGAAAATACTCGGCCCCCTATCACAAAAAACTACTAATTAATTAGCAGCGCCTGTAATAGATAAAGCAGCTTGTCTCCCTTCCGTTGGGAATGCGGGCTGAAAATTAAACTGAACTGAAATAACCAAACCTCTTAACCGGGCAACAATTAAGAAGTATGAATATTAACCTATGATATATTTAAGGTATATAAATGACAAATAAATTTAAAGCTTACATTTTGATGCCATGGATTGATAAATGAGGTGGCTTGTCTTGGTTAAAAACTTATTTAATTGGCATAATATAAAATTTAATGCAAAATTACATCCTGAAGAGCAGAATAAACAAAGCAACTGAAACAAAGTAGCTGGTTTCTATGACAACTCAATAATTCATGCAATGAACGTTACAAAGCTAATGCGCTATCTATTGTAAGTAAAATAAATTACAATTAACGTAACTGAATGTACCTTACATGCTCCTACTTACATTCATGTCGAGTTAATTAAACATAAGTTGTTTTCATGTTTACAATGTAATGCAAATGATAAACTCTTGGTAAATATATCAGCAATATTATCATTGGATTGAACATAAATTAAACATCTTGTTTTCAAACCGTTCACGTACATAATGAAATGCTATATTGATGTGTTTCGATTTGGAATTTTCAATTTTGTTAGATGTAAACTAAATTGCTGATTTGTTATCACAATATACTGAAAATGGTTGTTCTATGTTGTCCACTTTCAATTCTTCAAATGACATTTTTAACCAAACTAATTCTTTGATTAATGCACACAAAGCGATGTACACTGCTTCCATTGTTGATGTAGCGATGCACATTTGTTTCTTTGAAGCCCTATTATAGGAGTGTGATCAAGTTGAACTACATATTCACTAAAAGAATGACGATCATCTAGATCTCCAGCCCAATCTGTGTCTACAAATGCTGATAATTTGAATGCTTTCGCGTTCATAGGTAAGGTATAGTTCACAGTTTTGGCTAGGCATCATACAATACCTTTGGCTGCTTCCCAATGCTCATGTCCTGCGTTCAAATTAAATTGGGAAAGATTTATTACGCTGTACATGATATCTGGTCTCATTGATTTTGCGATGTGTAATAAACTTCCAATTAATGAACGATAAGGCATTCTTTTCATCTTATCTAGTTCATCTTTATTTTGGGGACAATCTTGCTTTGAATATTTGATTGATGTTTCCTATGGTGTATTTCTAGTTCGACAGTCTGTCATACCAAATCACTCGATTACTTCTTTAATGTAAGATTTTTGGTGAATGTGAAGTGTGCTATCTTCTTTGCGTTTACATTGGATTCTCAGAAATTTCACCAAGGTCTCAAAGTTCAAATTTCTTCTTAAATCTTTGATAGTTCATTCCATAATATCAACACAATTAAAAATTATCATGAGATCATCAACATAAATTGCAATGATGAATCCTTTCTTGGTATGATTACATGATTACATTAGAACATGAAACAAATCAACTGAAAACTTGAACCTGATAGCTTACTCTAGCAGAGACTGGATCCGAACTCGCGAAAATTTCGTTTCCAGGCCTGACACCATACCTAGTAGGCCAACTGTATATACACATTGTGACGTTTTAATTGGAATGAAACCTTATTGAGATAGGTGTCCAATGAACGATACCAGTTATAACCGCTTTATTTTAAACCATATATAGGTCGATGAAGTCTGAGCACATAATCTTCCATACCAGGTTCTTCATATCCGGGTGGTTGATTCATGTACAATTTCTTTGAAATCACCATATAAATAAGCACATGTAATATCAATACAATAGCCCTCCGTTTTACGTCTGTAATCCGTTCTCGATATTCGTAAATCGAGCCGGACGTAAAACCAAACCAGATTTCCCATAGGGTCCAATTATAAAAAATTTATTCCGTTCTGGACAGAAAAAAGTGACCTCCTCCAAATTATTCCCACAGTTAAAAAAGGCAGAAAACATGCACTCACCAAAGTTTAACATGCTTGGTGCAGTTCAGTTTTTTTATTACAGATTCAAAAATTTCTCTCTCCAGCCGTTTTCTTCTCGTCTTCTCTTTTCTTTTCTTCTCTCTTTTTCTCTGTCGTATCATTCTTTCTCTTTTTTTACAACTTTTTACAGATTTTTTTTTTTTTTTTTAGTTCTTTTTTCTTCTTCACTTTTTAGTCATCAGAATCGGAAGAACTGATGATTTACATCTCCTGTCCAACATCTGATCCAGTCTTCCGTTTCTTTGAAGGAGAAATCTTGAAAAAAAAAAAACTGTCAAGAAAAGTCAGCTTCTCCCTCTTCCTCAGCATCTGAATTCACATCCCAAACACTTCCTCTACCATTTTTTTTTTTTTTTTTTTTTTTAATGTTTTACAGGAAAAGGCCATAGGGTACATCAACGCTTTCGGGTAAATTGCGCATCAGTGCCCTCCAATTTACGTGCGCAGACGTAAAATGAATCCAGGAGCGTAAATCGAGGCGGACGTAAAATGGGGGCCTACTGTATGTTTTGTTTGCCACTTCCATATAACAATGATAGTGCTAGTAATAGTTTGATCATGACAATAATTGTTACTGGTGCAAATGTTGTGTGATAGTCTATATTCCTTTTTTGAGAATATCCTTGAGAAACTAATCTTGCTCTAAATCTTTTTGTTGTTCTGTCGGCATTTTTCTTATGTCGATAAACCCATCTACACCAAATGGTTTATGTTCCATAGGTAATTTCTCTAGTGTCCATGTTTTTCTTTCTTTCAAATGTTGGATTTCTTCCTGCATGGCTTGGTCCCATTGTTTAGAATACTTTGAAGATCCTGCTTCTTCAATACTTTCTGGCCCCACTTCAATATGATAAAATCCAATGTTAACTTTCTGTTTGGCTAGGTTTTCCTGCTCAACCATATGAGTTGCGTACAATCTTCCTATTTGGTAGACGACCTGGTCCTCTCTTAATTATTTGTTCATTATCTTCTCATACTAAATCTGGAGAATCTCCACTGTCAGATGTACACTGTTCGCTTGCTTCCTCTTGGTCATCAATAAATTCTTCTATATTGTTTTCAATGTTATCGTTGACTGTAGTGGAAGGCAGGTATAAATTATTTATGGGTGTGTGATATCTATGGATCCATTCAGTTCCTAATTTCGTTTTTTCAAATGTCGCATGCTTTGATTTTATAACATCATGTCTTTCTTCATCTCATAGTCTGTATCCTTTTGTTCTGGTTGCATCTCTGACAAAAATATGTTAAACTCTTGTTATGTTAAAGTTTGTTCTGGTTGCATATTTTCGCAGGTCGGTCAAGTTTTCCGTGATGATGTTTAGGTACAAATCCATAAGCTAAACATCCGCACACTTTCAAATGACTTACAAAAGGTTTATGCCCTGCCCATAGTTCTTCAGGCACTTTGTTATTTAATAGAGGATGACGTAAGCTGCTGTAGCTAAGGCTTTAGCCCGAAAACTTTCAGGTAACATTGATGATTCCAAAATAGTATGTACCATATCGAATGGTGTACGGTTCAAGTGTTCTGCGACACTATTCATTTGTGGGGAATAGATAGTCATTCTTTCGTGCTTGATATCTTGTTCTTCGAACAGTTTTGTAATTTTTCGGTTGCAAAACTCTAGCCCATTATCTGTTTGAATTTGGTTTACTTGTTGACCAATTGATCTCTGAGCTCTTGCAATGTACATTTTCACGTACTGAGAAACTTTGTGTTTTCTTTTTATGCAATAAACTGTAATATGTCTTGAAAAATCGTCGCTAAACGTTAGAAAATATCTCAAATCTCCATTTGAATATCCTTGTTTTGGACCACATAAATCGGAATGTGTTAAGTCTAAAAGTCAACTTGATTGCTTTTTGTTGATTCTGATATGAGGATCTTGTGTAGCTTTTGATACACAACAATTATCACAAACATTGCCTTCTTCTTGTGTACCCCTTGGTTCTCTAACAGCTTCATTTCTTGCCATTTGATGGATAGTTTTTCTATCAATGAGGCAAAAACATTCATGCCACAGCTGGATAGATTTTGGTTCGCATAGGATTCTTGATTGATAGTTCAACCGTTGACTACAGTGCTCCCTCTATATAACGGCACTCTACATAATGCCAAATTTATAACTCTACATAATTGCAAGTCCATATAACGAAGTTTTTTTCCGGAAAATAAAAATTGCAAACCCATTCATGTCTGCGGTTTTTATTTTCCGGAAAAAAACTTTGTTATATGGACTTGCAATTATAAATTTGGCGTTACGTAGAATCCAGTTATATAGAGGGAGCACTGTATATACAAACCATTGTGACATGTTGCGGTCATAATCAGTCGCTTTTGTTCATTCATGACGGTAACTAAACCGTCGTGAAATAGAAGAGTTTTCTTGTTTTCTTCTATTCTGGAGACTGATATCAAATTCATCCTAATGTCTGGCGCGAACAATACATTCTTAATTTCGATGGTCTGGATACCGTACTTGTGATTTGCTTCCATAAATACAGTTCCAATACCTTGAGCTTTGATTATACCACTAGCTGTCTTGATTGTTTCTCCATTTCTTTCCTTCAAGTTTATGAACCATTCCTTCTTGTTGCAAACATGGTGAGTTGCGCCACTGTCCAATAGCCATGTGTCTGTTTCTTTTAGTTGGGTAACTGATGCAAAAACGGATTCTCCTGAAAATGTTTTGTTTTTCTTTTGAGGTTTGCTATGACAGTCTCTTTTCACATGTCCTTGTTTACTGCAGTTGTGACAAGTTATTCTATTTTCTCTCTGTTCTTTCTTCATTGGTGGGTTTTTTGGATTTTTTGGGTTATTCAACCTTTGATTTATTGTGACTCGTTTGATATGCTTCTTTGTATTGTTTGTTTCCTATCTCTAATTTTTCTATGTTCATATTCGGATAAAAGTGCTTGCTTTATCTCAATGGGAGTAAACTTCTCGTCTGGTTGATTTGCCAATGCCATTACCACCAAAATTCTGTCATTGACTCTTCTTCACTATAGCCAATGGAAATGAACTGACGTTTCAGCAGCAAGATGTGTGGTCTTGATTTGGGTTCGAATACTGGTGATAAAGTAGACCAGGCTTTAGCTGCGGTTTCACAATCGATAACAGGAATTTGTTGTTCTGGTGAAATGCCCTGTATAATGGTTGCCAACACTTTGCTGTCCTTTTGCTTGATTTCAGTTATGTCTTCTGGCTTCATCTTGTCATTAGATGTAATGGTTCCATCAACATATTCCCTTAAGCCTTTTTCTTTAGTTGCATTTTCATATTGACTCGCCACGTTCGATAGTTCTGTTCATTTAGTTTTTCAATAGGTTGTATTTGATATTTCATTTTTGTAAGGATAATCAGTACTATTGATTACAGTCTTGGATAAGAATATGCCTCCAGCGGGTTACTGGTAAGCTTATTAAACTTAGTTGTATTGACATGAGACTCATCTGGAAAGTTCTGCTGATTACTCACTAGGCAGATAAACCACATATCTCTGATACCATGATGCCGAAGATTGATAAATGAGGTGGCTTATCTTGGTTAAAAACTTATTTAATTGGCAGAATAAACAAAGCAACTGAAACAATGTAGCTAGTTCTATGCAACACCACCTAAACACAAGGCCTGGGCACTGAAACATCATTACATTGTTACATTACCTCAGTAAGGAAAATTCAGGGCTTATTATTGGTGGAAATAAGGTTAACAATTCCCTACTGAGGTGATGTAACAATGCAATGATGTTTCAGTACCCAGGCCTTATCTTTAGGTGTTGTTGTTCTATGGTAACTCAACAATTCAGGCAATGAATGCTACAAAGCTAGTGTGCTATCTATTATAAATAAAATAAATTATCGCATATATTCATGCATATGCCGACTCATGCATAAACCGACTCCCGATTTTTGACCCCAAAAAGTGAAAAACACCATGACTCAAGCAGAGGCAAAAAAAGGAAAAAAAGGCAACGCTTTAGAGGGAAAAAAAATTATTACAAAAAGAACAGAGAAGATTAAATTTTTCATAACAAAATCATGGTGTGGGAAAACCATCAAAGTAGCATCTTCTTCATCCGACTCTCCAAAAACTTGATGAAATTTCGTTCTCAAACTCGTCGTCCTGGAACGCAATTTATGTCCCTAGCGAATGTTAGACAAAATACAACCAGACGAAAAGCAACAAAGTCTTAGGGCCTATTAAAAAATAGACAATAAATAATATACGAGGTGCGTTCAAGTTCTAAGGTCTCCTAATTTATTTTTGAAAAACTATTGACCCTATAAAGCTGAAACTCCCGTGATTTGTCCACATAGTCAACCTTTACCTGTAGACATTTTTCACAATGCTGACGCCATGATTGGTAGGCCGCCGCAAATGCTTCTTTAGGAACCAGTTTGTCTACTGGAAAATCGCTTATGCAAGAACGGAATAAGCTTCTGCTCATCGAGCGGCTTTTCAGTAGGCAAAACAGACCACTATTGAAATGTTTGCAGTGGCGATGCAATCATGGTGTCAGCGTTATGATAAATGTGTACGGCTAGAGGTTGACAATGTGGACAAATGACAGGAGTTTTAGCTTTCTAGGGTCAATAGTTTTTCAAAAATAAATTAGGAGACTTTAGAACTTGAACGCACCTCGTACAACAAATAGATGTTACTCCTGCCATTGGATACAAATTTTCAAATCACTCTTCATCTCACTTTCCAAAAAGTTGATGAAAATATTCATTCTCGTCATCCACATCATCTTATGTCTCATTTTCATCGGCCTCACTTATAAAAGAGTGCTTTCATCAACTCTAAGTCGTGCATAAACCAAATGTGGTTTTTAGGGGTCATTTTTTGGGGAAAAAAATTTGGCTTATAGAAGAGTATACAGGGTGTCTCAGAATTCATTGTACAAACTTCTAGGGGAGTTAGTATGGGCGATTCTAAGCAAAAAAGTTCATATGAACATGGGTCCGAATTTGAACGATAACTGAGATATGAACAGAAATAAAAATGCCGCCACCAAGATCAACAAGTTAATAACTCAGGTTCTGTAAAGCCTAGATTAATGAAATTTGGGAGAATAACAGGGTACATAAGACTGTGTATACCATTAAAATTTGATTGAATTCCAACGAGAAGTTTCAGAGTTACGCAGTCAAAATTGTAACAAGTGCTGGTTAGTACTCACAAGTGAACACGTGTTATGATGTTGAATGAGTAACTCGGAAACTTCTTGTTGGAATTCGATCAAATTTTAACGGTATACACAGTCTTATGTACCCTGTTATTGCCCCAAATTTCATTAATCTAGGCTTTACAGAACCTGAGTTATTAACTTGTTGATCTTGGTGGCGGCATTTTTATTTCTGTTCATATCTCAGTTATCGTTCAAATTCAGACCCATGTTCATATGAACTTTTTTGCTTAGAATCACCCATACTAACTCCCCTAGAAGTTTGTACAATGAATTCTGAGACACCCTGTATATGGTACAATTAACGAAACTGAATGTATACTATCTACCCAAAAGTAATTGGACACTTTCGATTTTAGACGTTTTGTCGAATATCTATAAAAATACTTGACGAATTATCCTGAAACTTCAGGGGTGTAAAGAGCATGTTACACCTCATATATTTCAGCGAAGGTTTTGTCCCGAAGCCAAATAGGGGGCCAGCAACAAAGTGAACCAAAAAAATAATGTTTGGGATCACCCTATAAAAAATAATGCATGAAATGCGTTGTAGCTGTAGCATTTGATTATGAGGCTTCTTTTACTTATTTATCTTCATTTGTATGAGAATAGCACATATATTCATGGAGATATAAAGGTATGTTTAAAAAAATCGAAATGCTTTCTTAAGTTTTTTGTTTATAACATGCACTGTTTTCAACCCAATGCAATGCCATTTTCAGGAAACTTGACAAATTATAATAGAGACAAAACCTTGTGATCAGATTATGAAAATATTAAATATTTGATGAAATATGAGCATTTTTACTAAATAATGTTTAACTGCGCATGCGCAAGATTTACCATACTGTCTTTTGCATAATTTATTAGCCAAATGTATAGAGCTACTCATATAAAAAGCCCAAGCAAATATCTTGAA
>JAHWFO010029798.1:758742-785263 GCA_023313115.1 Rhysida immarginata
GTAAACTGTTGCACTATCCCTTCTGTAGCACAAAATTCAGCTATCTCGTTGCTGGTGAATTCCGTGCCGTTGTCAGATCTTATGTGGACCAGTCGGTTTCCCGTCGATCGTTCTAATCGTTTTATTAAGTTTATCAAGGCTTGCGGAACCTCTGCTTTAGTAGATACAGAATACACAAATGTCTTCTGGGAATAATCGTCCACGGCAGTCAAGAGGTATTTGTGGCCATAAGCAGAGGTAACTGGCATGAGACCGATGGTGTCCACGTGAAGGAGATACAAAGGGCGGGTAGACTGTTGGTTTCGAACAGTTCTATGAGGTGCGTTAGTCATCCTGCCTCTAGACATGGAACACATGGCGTGATCTCAGAAGGCATTGTAAAGTGCTTTAGACCATGGATACTGTCATGTTTCAGTGCTTTGGTGATCTTCTTAATTGACAGATGCCCTAAGGCATTATGGACATCCAGATAAGAAACTGCGGCGGAATGAACGGGATGCACCGTTTGGCAAATGGGTGGAGTTTGATATAAAACTGGCAAGAATGGGAGATCTGCGACTTCCCCCTGTGTAGCCACAGATACGCCTTGTTCAGAAGTTATTGAGTAACCATTAGGACCAAAAGACAAAGTACAAGGGTTGGGGCATAAGTCATGGCAACTATTTTTTTTTCTCAGAGCTAAGGGATGGTATCATAAAATGTCATATGTCTCAAGGAAGCTGTGACTGCTAGTATGTTTCCACAACATTAGATGGCTTCGTGAGTTCCTGATGTTGCGCAGAAAGCAATGTTAAATCAGTTCTCAGTCAACCGCCATGCAAGGTGGATGTAACCAGAGTTGAACAACGCTCGTATATCAGAACAGCCGTTCTCTGTTTTGATTTCTGTTACTTATTCTGGAAAATGAAATCTGTAATCATGTTCCAGAATAAATTTTCCAGAAGCATGAAACGTATGAAACATTACAGGCTTCATGATTCCAGAACATGAAACCTGTAATGTTGTCAACCACCTTAATAAACATGAGAAGCAAAGTGTTGGTATGTTGTTAAATGTCTGTACATTTCGTCCATTCCATGTTCTTTCATCTGTCTATTTCACATTTTCCACCCATGCTTGAATTCTCATAAAAAAAAATAGTTGCCATATCTTATGCCCCAACCCTGTATATCCCTGTATATCCCTGTATATGCCCCAACCCTGTATATCCCTGTTTGGCTAACTGACTCGTTGATACAAGGTTAAATCGCGCATGGGGAGCATAAAGTGTGTCATGTAATGTTAAAACTGACCCAGTGGTTAACGGAACACTCGCGATAATGGTTTTCTTGGGGTTTGCAGTGTGAATAACTCTATGACAGCTCCGGATAGACGCAAAGAACCTGTTGTCCTTAATAACATGGAAGGAGCTGCCAGTATCCACTATCCAGGGGGTGGCCGTGGCCTGGTTGTCTCGTCGGTTGGCTTGCCAATCGATGGAGTTCAGCAACTTCAGGCGCGGCCAGCTGCTGGCTGGGTGACGGCCAGGGCTTGAGGGCCACTGCTGGCGGGACAGCTATTTGGGGCACGGCTGTTGGAGGACTTTAGTCTGACCCATTTGCCAAGTGACCATAGCTGGTTTTCCAGCAGTTGGTACAGCCACTGGTTTGTTTGTCCGCCAGCAGCTCTTCCATCATGAAACCCTCCGTGCTTCGGAGGGCACATTAAGCCGTCGGTCCCGGCTGCTACTGTCATCTCGTAGCAGTCGATATTTCCTGGGATGGCGCAAAACTCCCTCGTAGGAGTAGGTGCCGCAGATTATCGCTTCGCGATAATCTAGCCTCTGTACTAGATACTAGATCCACTATCCATTCTTGCTTTGGGGGCCCAACGTAGTTTGCTGCAGATTTCTGCCCCTTGGCTTTGCCATCGCGCTTGCGAAATTTACATTTTGTACGTGGGGCACGTACGTAAGGTGGAGGCAGTTGCTGGGGAACGCGAACTCTGGAGGTGCCGTATGCTGGTGAAAACTGCTTTGAAGGGCAAACAGACCTCACATGTCCTCGGCCACCACAATTGTAACAGGTTATTCCTGAGAGCTGTTGGGTACCAGAGGGAAAAGGTGGCACCCGAGCAGGCTTTGTAGTGACGCAAGAGGCAATGCCAGATGAGCGTTCACGTGAATTATCTTTGAACACAACGCTCAATTGGCTATGAAAAGCTTCGAGGGTCATGTTAGGGTCAGTCTGCACTGAAAGCCTTAAAGGCGTATAAGTCAAAGGCAAACCAGCTACCATATGATCAATTAGAGTCTTGTCATCTATGGGTAATGATACGACACCCGACTCCGCACGGATTTGCAATGCATGTGCTACATACGCATTGGGGTCATCGTGTGTTATGGAAGCCAAGAGCCGAAAGGCATCTCATAACTTCCGCCTGAGTCACAGAATCGGGTCGGGCATAACGCGGATGGATGGCTTCCCATATGGAAAATGGATTATCATCCTGCAACATGACTACAATGTCATCATCTACCATGCTTAACAAATAATGTCTTACACGTGCCCATTCCATTCGAACAGTGGATCTCTCTGGATCCAAAGTCAGTAAGGAAGTTTTAGCATTTATATATTTGTCTTATCCCTTTGATTCCAGAAACGTTAACATATGATACTTCCATTGGTGAAAGTTAGCACCGGTGGGCTTAGGGATTGATCGACTGTCATCAAAGAAAGACTCAGCCATAGTTGGACACAAAATAAATTCCAATTCCACTAACCACACACTGCTACCAATGATGAGGCGTATAGGAAATCTTAAAGTGGAATATTTATGGCTAGGAATGAGTCAACACACACTTGTTTGGGTAAACAATAAATATTTTATTAATGACAGTATAAGAAACTAGAACGCAAAACATATTCTATGGTTAAACTTGGTAGAAGCTAAAATTATACGCTAACAAAAGAAAATATGAATTCAAGTACTCACAGAATCTCGCACTAGTATTAGTACAAAATGAATAAATTACGCAATGGAGTGTTAGTACAGTCGCGGCGACTTGCTATGCACTGTTAACAGCCTAGACGCATGACTCTGCAGATAAAATGCTCGGATATGGAGAAAGACAGCAAAGATTGTACCATCTGAACGAAATAGGCTTCGTAGCCAAGCCTAAACATGGTGAGATTGCAAACAAACGAGTGACGGGTCGAAATAAACATTGACACCCATGAAACATGGGGACCACGTCGACAAACTCGTAATTGCATTTGCGGAGGTACTATCTTAAGGCTGTAGCAATAAGAAAGAAATACTTGCAAAGTGAGTGGCCATCGTGAGCTGCACAATGGAGAAGAGAAATGGAGAAATGTAGTCGCAAGACCAATGGGGAAAGAAGATGGCGAGTGAATGTACTACGGAATTAAAAAATAGACCACCTCGTGACAGAGTTAATTAATTGCGAAGTAAAATCACCGCACGAGACCAAGAACACGCAACACGTGCATTCGAAAAAAGAAATTTTTTGCGACAACAATGGTCCACACGCTACAACAATGAATTGTGTAATTCTAATTACAGACTATGAATAAAAAAAACATTTTAAATAATAAAAAAAATATTATAATCCACTTCGAGATTAGTGTATAAATTTGTGATTTCCCGAACAGTTCGGATCACTGGCTTCTGCCAAGGCGAACGACATGCCGAGGCAGCTTCTTCAGCTACGGAGAACTCAACGACGATGCTGTATTACATCGGAGTGAATGTAATCTGTGAATAAACAAGAAAGCCAGGGACAATCCAGATAAGTACATTGATCTTTGAAACCCACACCACGAGTCCATAATAACTGAGAGTAAGTGTATTATTAACGATCGCACTGAAATTAACAGAGCGAATAGTGTTTGAGCACGGGAAGGAAAGCACGATTGCCCTTATTGCAACTCATTCATGCTAGTATTTACCCTTAAACTTTATTACATTAAAACTCTCATCTCAGCTTTAAGTATAAATCCACTAACCCAATTTATTCTATCTTAAGATTTGTTATGTTAATAAAATTTTGTTAAATTTGTGACGGGACATATAGCATGTTTCTTAGAAATATTTCATATGACCCACCACTACAGATATGCCATACATAAGAAGACATATCTGTGTGTATTTTATTAGTATTATAAAAAGTGGATTATCATTGGGGGAGAAAGAGAATAAAGAGCGAAATCTTATTTAGAAATTTTCTTTAATTAATAACCAAATAATAGTAGTCATCATCGCAGCAAACTAGCAAGTTGCAAGATAATGTAATTTTGTAATTTCAGATGGCACATTAATAGCAAAATTTCAATTTCAGAAAATAAAAGAAAGCTTTTCATTTTATTTCTATATCCATGTAATGGCGATGCAGCATAAAAGAAAAAATACCCTGTCCCTTTGTTTAAGGATTAAGAGGAAAGGATTGGGGAGAATAAAAAAGGAGATGAAGGAGTGGGGTTGCTAAGGCAATGACCTTAGCAGTAGAGAGATTTCCAGAGTGTCAAACACAAAATGATTTGAGAGTTCGAAGCAACCAGACTGATTTCAGAGTTCCATGAAAATATAATTTTTTGAGAGTTCGATGCGAACAGAAGGAGAGAAAAACGTCAAGGGTCAGGAAAACGAAACCGACAGCATGGACCCAAAAGAGATGAGCCGTACGCAAGGGAGAAGGAATACATGACCTGGACCCCGAATGTAGAGCATGCCTGGAGCCAGCAGAATAGGTAATCGGCAGCGGAAGGGGGGGGAGTTGATCAGAGCAACAGGTGTCAGTGCCTAGTGCGGAGCACAGTGTCAGGACGAGGAGAGATCAGCCAGTACGGCGGTAGTGAAAAGTGGTTGCGATAACGTATAACTTCCCCAACTTTTCCCTACTACAGTGTATGCGGAAGGCATCCTTGGGCAGTGAGGCTCGAGGCAGAACCCGTATTGTTTTCCACGACGTGGACCCTAATGGTCGAGCTGTTGGAGGGAGGGCGTGTGGAAATAACAGGCGACGAATGACTCCTATGCCAGCAGTGCACCGATTGCTGAACGAGCGACGACGGGCAGACACGATAGGAGTGGCAGCAGCGGTTGGAGAGGACCGAGGAGCGGGCCACCAGCGAGCGATCAGCAGAGGCTACGGTGGAAGACATCTGATAGTGGGCATCGAGGGATCACCCGTCATAGAACAAAGTGGAAGTGTCACGTCAGTAGGACCAGCGTGTGTACTGGTAAATGTATGATAAAATTAAGTGGGCCCGCGCGTAAAGCATATACGTGAATTAGTGCATGTAAGTGTTAAGTGTTTAAGAGTACTGTTAGTATGTTACGAGACTCCTTCATGCTTTATGACTAAGAGTCAAGACAGGCAGTAGACAGCATCGCCATTTACATAGCATCTTATGTAATTTTATTTATTTTCCTTTGTTGTATCAGTTAATCAGTACATGTAGTATTCAGATTGTCATTGATAGTTTATTGCAATTCCATGAGAATAATTTTCCTTTTTTTTTATTTTGCCATAGAAAATTGATTAAGTAATTCTTTTCTTTTTGTTTGTTTACTTTTTTTTTTTGTTCCATTACGTTTTCAATAAAGAACATTACTTTCTTTTTTTTACTATTTTCGTGCTAACCAAGATTCCTCTAGAGGGGGGTAGCATTTACCTAGAGGGGGGTAGGTCAAATTAAGCGGGCTATGTTATCTGATAAGTAAGACAAGGTATGGGTCGGGACAAGCTAAAGGTGTTAAGGGGATTTGTTAGTATATTATAAACAAAAGGAGTAATACTATACGATCACAGGAGGCCAGGAACGAGTGGAATAAGATTAAGAGTTGTAATACTTATGGTGATAGTCAGAGATAGTGTCATGGGTAAATTTAAGTGTTAGTGGCAGAAAGAGTAAGAGGTAAGTCTCTTCTCCAGTTTATAAGGTTATAAAAGGTGAGTGATTCATGTCTATCTAGTGAGTATTATATTATCTTAAATGAGCAATTGATTCTTTTGCCGAATAAAAGTGCGTAACGTGGAGTAGGGTGCATCTCTAGTGGCACAGTGACTCGTTGCTCTATAAATTAAGTCAGTAATGGTGCCTTACCTTAGGCCCCTTCCCCCAATGTTATGTCATAAATGGTGCCGTGACCAAACACTGTTTGCGTAACGTAGGCTATAGGTGGTTAGCTATAACGGGTGCGCAGTGACGAAAGGTTACCTACAACGCTTTGAAGAGAACAAGCGCGAATCTTGAAAAGAATAGTATTCATCGTTACAGAATACAAATACGCTGAAACAGCAATTACAGGCATTAGCAGTTTTAGTGGATTGCAGAAGCAGATATAGGCTATGTGTAGCAGCAGAGATTAAGCCCATAAGTGATTATCAACGATGGCACCTCCATCACACACGAGAAACCAAACAGCCACCGAGGAGGCGGTGTCAGCAGCAGAACCCCCTGTGCTATCTGGGTATGCAGGGGTTATCCCCTATTTTTTCGGGGAGAAAGGAGGCATCACCAGGGTTCTCCCCAGGCCCTTTTGAACGGGCGTGCCGCCCGGCTGATTTTGGTGACCGCCCGGCTGAATACATGAAAATCTGCAAATCACTGCATAATATTTTATTTGCTTTTAATTTTTGCCCGCCCGGCTATTGTCTCTTTCCACCCACCTGATAAAAATTTCTGGGGAGAACACTGATCACGATAGATGATTTTCTGAGTACCACCGAACAGATTGGGGCGGTGGCAAACTGGATGGATCAGATAAAAGCCATGGTCACTAAATCTAAACTGAAAGGGACGGCTGTAAGGAAGGCCGTAGAGTTCGAACTCTATCGTGTGGAAAAATTTCAAGAGTTCGGGGAAAGGCTGACGGAAATTTTTAAGGCGGTTGAACCAGAACCTGATGAGGAAAAGGATTTCATCAATGCCAGGCAATCGAGCAAGGAGTCGGTAAGCAATTTCGCAAACCGACTAGGAGTCTTGTTTGATAAGTTCAGCAAGAAAAAACCCCACTATGCAAGCGACAGAGAGGAAACCTTACTCTTCCGATTTCGACAGAGAGTACCCCACCACACCGCAAGGCGTTAATGTACATGAACCCTGCCACATTCAAGGAAGCTGTCCAATGTGTCAAACGATCAGAGGAGATAGAAAAAACAGACTTGCAGGCCTTGACAGCGTCGGTTGAGCACGCACCTACATCGCTTGAGAAAAAGTTCGATGCCTTTTGCTTCAAAATGGAAAATAGGTGGGCTGGAATGGAAGAGGAGATAAGGCTGCTCCGACACGAAATCAGAGCACACAATGAAGGCTTAGCAGAGATATGACAATGCCTGCAACGCCTATAGAGACTTCGCACAATTATGCGCCAAACAGGACCACAGGGCCGAATAGGAATTTTGTGAGGAACAATCATTGTTACCAGTGTGGAGGGGAAGGGAACTATATTAAAGACAACCCACGGAATAAACCTCAGATAAATAGCAACCAGCATTCACAATAATCACAGCAAGAAGAGAAGACCATGAATCTAGTACAGGTAATCACAAAAGAAGAATGTTCCCATAGCAATGGAACCATCGAGGGCATTCTGGTGAGTTCCCTAGCCGATACAGACACACAGAAATCATTCCTGGGGGGCATCAATGGGCCAGCAAATAAAAGAGGCGGAAATGCAACTGGCAGATACATGGGATGGAGGCAGCCAGGACGTCAGCAAGGCAGTCCCATTTCAACCAACCACAGACGTAGAGTTCAGCAGAAACCACGGTTAATGGATCGGAAAAAGAGACAGTGCTACGACATCATAGGCCGGGATATAACCAGAAACAACCACACAAGCAACATGGACAATGAACTACGCGACACATTTAAGCGGAGAACACCGGACAACAAGACCCAGGGAGAGCGCGGGGACGGGATGAGGATAGTAACTAGAAGGGACTAGAGTGTAGTTGGGAGCTTATGCAGGAAGGGTAGTTAGCGTTAGTTCAGGGTTTTAGTTTATTGGGGCTGTAGTTTGGGACTGGCTAAAAAAAAATTAAAGCAAACAGGTATTATGGCTAGCTGTCTTGCCCATTATACAGGGTGACAATAAATTGTGGCAGCTCATTGTGTACAAATTTTTTAATCCAAAAAACGAAAAGTAAAGCAATTGACAACTAATAAATAGAACATGGTCCCTTGGTAGTAACATGTTCATTCGGTTTCGAAGTGGGCTCCTTTGGCGGCGATACAAAGCCCCAAACGTGTCTTGAAATTTTCAGCAATGGGCCGCAAGTTGTCGGACGACAATCGTTCCCATTTTTGGTGCAGGGACTTCTTCAGCGACTCCAAACTATTGTGGCGTTTAGCACAGGTCCTGGCTTCCAAGATCGACTATACGCTGTAATCCATCGGATTGAGATCCGGCGAGTAGGGTGGCCACTGCTGAGATGTGATGAAATCCGGAAAATGGCTCTTGCAACACTCCTGCGTCATTTACGCTCTTTGAGCTGGTGCAGAATCTTGTTGAAAGGTCCAATCCGCATTGTCAAAATACTGCCGAGCCCAAGGAAGTACCACAGCCTCGAGAATGTCACGACGGTAAACTTGTTGGTTGATTTTGACTCCTTGGTCCACGAAAACGAGGGGTGTCTTGCCACTGGTGCAAATTCCGCTCCAGACTGTAACGGACTGTGTTCGATGACTGCAGAGGTGCCGGGTGCCTCTGCTGACCACACTGTCGTTTTGGTGATTGTGTGCCTGCTCCACAGTGAAGAGCTTATCGTCTGTGAAGAGAATGCGCTTCCATTTCTCACCTGCGGCCCGATGCTGGAGTTGGCGGCATCTGTGGAGCCGTTGGCACTTGTTTTCGTCTGTGAGGAGCTGGACTTTTTGGAGCTTGTAGGGCTTCAGTTTGAGTTCCTCTGTTGCCATTTTCCACACCTATTCGCAGTTGATTCCGGTCTCATGAGTGATTTATCTCATCGAGACTCTCAGATTTCGCTGCACTTGCTTTTTGATGATTTTGCGGTTCCTGGACATGTTGGTGGTACGCTTTCTTCCTCTTCCAAGCTCTTTGAACCGTTTGACCGCTTTGGAGACGACGTCTCTGGCAACATTGATCAAACGAACAATTTCACATTGACGCTTTCCTTGACGAAACAGCTCCAAAATTGCACTGCCTTTGCTTGACATTTCAAAACACACATCAATCAACTCATAATAAGTTGAAACACGGACGATTTGCCCAAGACCATGCAGTGATTGCAATGAATTAAAAATTATTTAGTGGCGCTTCAATATATTCGTGCCTGGACACGTCCATTTCTGTTGCCATAATTTATTGTCGACCTGTATTTTTCTCCGCACTGATTTTAAGTTTCTTGAAAATTACTAGGGGTAATTTTGTTTTGAGGGATGGGCCTGTGTGACGGGACATATGGCATGTTTCTTAGAAATATTTCATACGACCCACCGCTACAGATATGCCATACATAAGACATCTGTGTGTTTTTTTATCAGTATTAAAAAAATGGATTATCTTTGGGGGAGAAATAGAATAAAGAGATAAATCTTATTTAGAAATTTTCTTTTATTATTAACCAAATAATAATCGTCATCATCGCAGCAAACTAGCAAGTTGCAAGATAATGTAATTTCCTAATTTCAGATGTCACATAAATAGCAAAATTTGAATTGCAGAAAATAAAAGAAAACTGTTCATTTTATTTTATTTTATTTCAATTTATCTTTATTCATGTAATGGTGAGGCTACGTTAAAGGAAAAAGACCCTGTCCCTCTGTTTAAGGATTAAGAGGAAAGGATTGGGGAGAACAAGGAAAGGAGAGGAAGGAGTGGGGTTGCTAAGGCAACGACCTTAGCAGTAGAGAGATTCCCAGAATTGAAGAAAATGACGAATGAGAAATTAGGTCAATAAGAGAGAACAATAGGTGAAACTGAAAAACGAAGAGAGAGTTGTAAAGCAGATTGTTCAGAGACTGCGATATGAGTAGACCGATTTTTCCAAAATGTCACACACAGAATGATTCGAGAGTTCGAAGCGACCAGACTGATTTCAGAGTTCCATGATAATATAATTTTTTGAGAGTTCAATGTGAACAGAAGGAGAGAAAAACATCAAGGGTCAGGAAGACGAAGCCAACAGCAAGGACCCAAAAGAGACGAGCCGTACGCAAGGGAGAAGGAGTACACGACCTGGACCCCGAATGTAGAGCATGCTTGAAGCCAGCAGAGTATGTAATCAGCAGTGGATGGTAGGGGAGTTGATCAGAGCAACAGGTGTCAGTGCCTAATGCGGAGCACAGAGTCAGGATGAGGAGAGATTGGCCGGTACAGGCAGTAGTGAAGGGTGGTTGCGATAACATATAATTTCCCCAACTTTTCCCTACTACAGTGTATGCAGAAGTCATCCTTGGGCACAGGGGCTCCAGGTAGCGAGAGGCAGAACCAGTGTTATTTTCCATGACCCGGACTCTAATTGTCGAGCTGTTGGAGGGAGGGCATGTGGAAACAACAGGCGACGAATGACTCCTACGCCAGCAGCGCACAGATTCCTGAACGAGCGACGACGGGCAGACAAGAAGGGAGCGGCAGCAGCGGTTGGAGAGGACCGAGGAGCGGGTCACCAGCGAGCGATCGGCAGAGGCTACGGTGGAAGACCTCCGATTGTGGGCATCGAGGGGTCACCCGTCATATAACAAAGTGCAAGTGTCACGTCAGTAGGACCAGTGGTGTGTACAGTGTAACGGTCAAGAATGAGGGAACTCTGTTCCCTTCGGTACCCCCCCCCCCCCCTGGCTGCCTTTCAATTCATTCCCCAAATCAGACTACTTAATCGGTTTTCCTATTTAAACCGAAAAATTTTGTTAACTATAGAGAACATACAGACTACACGTGCTCTGATATAAAAACGGGGCTCTATTAAAACCTTTTTGTACAATCATTAATTCAGCATGCTAAAGTTCACTAGCTTGTAATAAAGTCTCTATTTATGGTTGATTGGAACTTTCACGCATCCAGACATTTTTGCCCCCGTTTTCCTCAGAAATAAATAAAAAGGGTAAAATTTCCAAGTAACATACAAATAATGTCAAGCGATCGTCTGCAACTTACGATCTTGCAAAAAGATAACTATTAAACTATTACATTTAACCTGTCTATTTTTAAAAATTCTCGTTTCAATTAGGTGTTTTCAAATATTATTAATTTAAATTAAACAGTATCAATTATTAAATCACTTAGCTAAATTAAACATCAATTGGTTATTGGGCTTTTATTTTCTTTTTAGACTTTCCAGGAAATCTCGCAATCATCAGTGAGGGTAGACGCCACAACTAGCGTTATTACAGTTGGATCCCTCGGGTAAGGTCTAAAGGTTGCTCTACAAGAGATTGTTTACGTTTAACTGATTTACTAATCTTTTAGTTCTTTTTTTTTCGGGGAAAAGCTCACTTTTTTTTTTTTTTTTTTTTTTTTTTTTTTTAGACTGACGGGGATGAGGTAAGTTGGGGAGGAGGGAGGGGGAGCTGGGAGCAGGCTATGCAACAAGGGGAATGGTTAGTAAATTAAAAATGAGGGCTGTCAACCTTGAGCTACATAAGAACTTTCTTGATCAAGTTTTCTTTCACCATAACCAGTTTCTTTTGTTGGAATCGATCTGATTGGCTCAGTCGTTCCCGTTGTACAGTAAGTCATGTCTTCGACAAAGCCAAAAGATATCAATTACTTGCTACTGCCTTAAATTTAAAATCCTGAAAAAGAAAGAATATTCGGATAGCTTCCTCTTCACCGCAATTAAGTAAGGCCATTATACTGCAAACCTTACCAGATTTCTGAGCAGTTATCCTTTTATATTTTTTAGTGATGCATTTCTTTGTGCCCAGCTTCAGTCTCACCATTCATGTTTCGTTCTTTTCTTAGGTTCCCTGCAAATCACCGAAGAATGCGCGTGTTGGCTTCCTTATTAATACACCTTAACCCTGCGGTCAGGATTCCACTGCGTCGAGAGCATGAGGGAAAAAGCGTATCCTCTTCTTGAACCTCCGATCGCCGACGTCAAATTCTCCATCAGGCCCAATCGTGGAGAAAAAATTTTTTATCCCCCCACAAAATCATTACGCATAGATTTTGGTTGCTACAGACTCCCACCTGCACACGAAAGCTTGTCCCGAACGGTCTTTCGATCTCAATTAATATCCCACATTATTGTTCAAACGCTTGCAGCGTCTTGGAAACCTCTTTTCAACGAGGAAAGCTCCAGGAATCCCCTTAGCATCGAAGACTTGAGACAGTTGACACACATAAACTTTCTCATATTCATAAAGTTCTCTCAAGGGACTTTCATATTTCCTTTAAGTTTCTTAAGGTGTGACCACGGCCTACGAGATAGTAAAAGGCCTGTGCATTTGGTGTAAAAACATGGAAACACAAGCGTTTTAATATTATGTCATGAAATCCTGCTATCTGCCGGTGGTATCAGTAGAATTTTTATTAAAAACATGTTTGAAAATAATAAAACTTATATTATTTTAAGCAGATTTATTATTTTAAGAAATGAACTTAGAAGATTTGTTTATTTATTAAAACAAAATAATAAATCTGACTAAAATAATACAAGTTTTATTATTTTCAAACACGTTTTTAATATAAAGTCTACTGATACCGCCGGCAGATGGAAGGATTTCATGACATAAATCTTAAAATTTGAGTTTCCCAATTTTGGCTTCAAAAACAGGCAAATGCACAGGCCTTTTACTATCTCGTAGGCCGTGGGTGTGACACATTGACGATCAACTTATTCGGGTCCATCGGGTACCACAAATGTATTTCGGTCTAACTTTTCCATTATGACTAGGGTGACCAGGCGTCCCGGTTTTCCTGGATTGTCCTGGTTTTTGAGCAACTATTCTGGTGTCCCGAAAAATGTTTTCGGGACGTTAATATGTCCTGGTTTCATAAATTGAACCTCCGTTCTAATTCAATCTCTGAATACTATTCCGTCGATTCCTGGGCCATTCCTTCTATTCGTGACAGCCAGCATTCCTGTGTTAGGTTGAGGCCATAGTTGTAAAAATATTTAATTATTTTTCAATATACACAGTTGGAGTTGAAAGGTTGAAAGAGTTCTGTGAGTTTGTGGGAGCAGAATGAATGACTGCTTTGTCTCATTCGCATACACGTTGGTTGTCAGTGTTCCCAGCAGTAGAACGAATTTTGAAGGCTTAGTCTTTTTACTTTCTTATACATAGTATAAGGAAGTATTGTAATCACGAAAAATTCCAGATTTTCACTGATCTATACGTTTTAGAGTCCCTAGATTACGAAAAAGTGATTTCTGGAAAATGTCTGTATCAGTCTGTGTGTGTGTGTGTGTGTGTGTGTGTGTGTGTGTGTGTGTGTGTGTGTGTCCACGATAGCGTCCAAACAGCTATCGAGACCAAACTTTAAACTTAAGATTATAATCTTCCTTGGGAGGTCTGATTAGTTTTCCAGTGGAATCGGTGAACTGGAAGTATCAGTTTACTCTAGCGCCAAAATATAAATTTTGAAATATCTCGTTAACCATTGCGTTTATGAAAATTTTGAAAGGATTGTAAAGTGTTACAATTACAATTTTAAACAACTTTTGTTAAGAAAGTTTTTCAAAATTCCAACCGGTAGTACCAGTTCTACTCTTCTCAAAATCCAGTTTTTTGCTAATATAGGCGAAATAAGATGGAATAGGAAAATTTGTAAAGTATACAAAAGTGTTTAGAAGCTAATTTTAAACAACCTGTGTTAAGAAAATTTTTCAAAATTCCAACCCGAAGTACCAGTTCTACTCTTTTCAAAATCCAGTTTTTTGCTATGACAGGGTGATTATAAAGTCACTATACATTTTGGTGAAAACTCCCGTTTTATTGCAGCAATTGCAGTATGCATCAACCAGATATCATACCAGGATATATTCTTAGTAAATTTCAATGTGTCCCCCTTGCACATCCCGGAACAGCTCCCAGCGTTCCACCGAGGCCCGGAAAACATTGCGCAACATTGCGGTGTAATGTCCTCCACCGCGCCTGTAATCCGTTGTTTCAGGTGTGCAATGGTGCGTAATCCTGACCTGGTACACCTTGGACTTGATAAAACTCCACGCAAAGAAATCCATGGGGGTCAAATCTGAGGACTGGAGCCCAGAGTCTTGGCGAGCCCTGACCAATCCATCTGCCTGGGAATGCGTGATTCAGTTGGTCCCGAACGATGTTGGCCAAATGGGATAGTATCCCTATGTTCCCCATCCTGTTGGAACACAACGGTATCCAAAATCCTTCATCTCGCAATTGTGGCTCCAGGAATTGCTCCAACATGTCGAGGTACACGGTACAATTGATAGTCCCCTCGGCAAACATGAAGGGCCCATAGACCTTTGACTGTGTAACTCCCATCCACACATTCACTTTGGGTGTGTTTGGGTGTGCAAATAAATGAAATTCGTTAATGATTTCACCAAAATGTATAGTGACTTTATAATCACCCTGTATAGGCGAAATAAGACGGAATAGGAGAATTTGTAAAGTATACAAAAGTGTTTAGAAGCTAATTTTAAACAACCTTTGTCAAGAAAATTTTTCAAAATTCCAAACGGAAGTACCAGTTCTACTTTGGTCAAAGTCCATTTTACTTTCTTATACTTAGTATAAGTATTGTAATCACAAAAAATTTTGACCTCGATATTTTCATTGATCTTCACATTTTAGGGTTCCTAGATTACGAAAAAGTGGGTTTTGGAAAATGTCTGTGTGTCTGTCTGTGTCTGTGTGAGTCTGTCCACGATAGCATCCAAACGGATAAAGGTATCTTGACCAAACTTTAAACTTAAGATTATAATCTTCCTTGGGAGGTCTGATTAGTTTTCCAGTGGAATCTGTGAACCGGAAGTATCAATTTACTCTAGCGCCAAAATATAAATTTTGAAATATCTCGTTAACCATTGCGTTTATGAAAATTTTGAAGGGATTAAAAAGCGTTACAATTATAATTTTAAACAATTTTTGTTAAGAAAAATTTTCAAAATTCCAAACGGAAGTACCAGTTCTACTCTGATCAAAATCCAGTTTTTTGCTAATATAGGTGAAATAAAATGGAATAAGAAAATTTGTAAAATGTACAAAAGTGTTTAGAAGCTAATTTTAAACAACCTTTGTAAAGAAAATTTTTCAAAATTCCAAACGGAAGTACCAGTTCTCCTCTTGACAAAATCCTGTTTTTACTAATGTGGGCGAAAGAAGATGGTATAGGAAAATTTGGAATCTATACCAAAGTGTTTAGAAGCTAATTTGAAGTAACTTTTATTCACAAACTTTTCAAAATTTTGTAGCCATTTTAGACAGTTGTTTTATTTTTTTCTGTATTTGGACTAGGACATTTATGTAGAAGAAAGTCGCGTGGTGACCACACCTCATTTTTTTCTTTTAGAGAAAAAAAAGCACCGAAAACAATTTTGAATTTCTTTAAGGATCCACTAACAAGGGAACCCCACATAGCCTTTTTTTTGCGCGCAAGCACACCGTGGAAGCTTTAGCGTTGCGCGGCAGTGAAGCGCTCCGGAAGTGCGCAGAGTACAACAAACATGGCGGAAATAGGGGAAGCGACACTTGTTAGCGGCGATAACCAAAGAACTGCAGTTAGAGCACTGTTATTAAGCATAAAACCTTAATTTTGCCGTACAATTATTCGTCTCGAAATAATTTATAAGTTGAGGTAGGCATCCATGAATACTATTTTTATTTAAAATTATAAAGCACCGCGATACATACCCTCTCACCAACGCAACGTATTACTCGACGTTGCATATGAAGCCAGACCAGTGTTTGATTACCGAATTTCTTAATAAAATGAAATAATAAATTAAGAAAATGGTTATTAATTACTCTAGACATTTTTTCTGGAAGGCAATTAGCTAATTGTAATAATCTATTTTTAAAAACTAAGTTTGTTAGAAACCTGAGAAGCCATTCAATGGCCGTCTGCTGCCGTCTATTTCATCTGAAGTGGATTCGTGCTTATTGCTGTGAGTAGTGGAAGAAAGAAGTTCCGTTAAGCGCATTAATACATCGCTTTAACAATGGAGTCCTTGTACGGCTATGTGTGCTCAAATTTTTTCGTTTTCGTGATTTATTTTGAAAGAAACAAAATTCCGCACTCTCTTATTTTGCAAGCATCTATTGTAGCTTCAATTGAGTAACATATTTCAATTTGGTGGAAATCTGTGACATACATGTTTGAGGGATTCCCTTGTAAGTGAAGCATATTTCTAGTTTATTCACAGCCAGTTGCATGTATTCCAAAATCCCACTAGCCCCCCCCCCCCCCCCCCCCCCCCGAAAAAAAAAAACAAACCTTGCATCGAAGTTCATTCGATACTTCAGGATATCCCACACATACTCCAAGATCAATGCAATGCAGAATTTCTTACAGTTCATGGAAAAATTGTCTTACAAAGGGACGAAATATAATATTCAGCCTCATCTAATTTCAAACAAGAAACCAGAGAATTTTACGTAACTGCCTATGACTATCTTTCCAAATGGCTAAGAACGATTTCAAATATTAGTGTATTCTCTCGGATGATATTAACAGAACCACCTACATGGAACAAGGTCGAAGGACCGTGCCAGTATTTAAAGGAAAGATGTTGAAGTGAATGATTCAATATTGTTTAATCAAATAAGCAATATTAAAAAAATGGATGAGAAATTTGCAGAATGGAAGAAATCATGCATAGTTTGTCATAAAAAATGAGTTGCTTTTTCAGCAATGTCAATATAGTGAACAGTACTCAGAACTTTTAAAAATATGACAATATATCTTTTCTATTCCCTCTCACAATGCAAATGTAGAACGTGTTTTTTCACTAATGAACATTCAGTGGACTGATGGACGACACCGACTGAATGTTCCAATGGTAGAAGCTATCTTGCAAGTTCAAACAAACTATGATTTTATGTGTGCTGAATTTTATGAATATGTTCTGTCGAAAAAACAATTGCTACAAAATCAAAATTAAGAAGGAAAATCAAACAAGAAGTTTCAAGAATGATGCAATGTTATTTTTTGTAAATTTTTGCTCTGTTTAGAATTATGTGAAATTTCATTACCTATCCTTCAAAGCATGGTCTGATCTTACGAGGGGAGTTCAATAAGTAATGCAACACATTTTTTTTCTCGGCCAATTTTGGTTGAAAAAACTGGACATTTCTTGTGGAACATTTTCAAACATTTCCGCTTCATCTCGTAAAGTTTCATTGACGTCCGATATGTGACAGCGCTATAGTGAGCTGTTAAAGTGGCGTCTACAATGGAGGTGCGTTCCAAACAACGGGCAGTGATTGAGTTTCTTTTGGCGGAAAACCAGGGCATCTCAGATATTCATAGGCGCTTGCAGAATGTCTACGGTGATCTGGCAGTGGACAAAAGCACGGTGAGTCGTTGGGCAAAGCGTGTGTCATCATCGCCGCAAGGTCAAGCAAAACTGTCTGATCTCCCGCGAGCATGCCGGCCGTGCACAGCTCTGACTCCTGCAATGTCGGAACATGCGAACACTCTCATTCGAGCAGATCGACGGATTTTCATCTGTCTGGCCCAATGAAGAAAGCAATCCATGGGACGCACTACGCGGATGATGAAGCAGTTATTGATGCAGCACAACGATGGCTCTGACATCAACCAGTAGAATGGAACCGTGCAGGTGTACAGGCCCTCACTTCAAGGTGGCATAAAGCCGTACCATTGAATGGAGATTACGTTGAAAAATAGTGTTGTGTAGCTAAAAGATTGGGGAATAACATGGTGTATTTGAATGCTGAATAAAACAACCCCCCTTTTCAGAAAAAAATGTGTTGCATTACTTATTGAACTCCCCTTGTAGTTATTTACTGTTAATATTAATGGTTAAATGTAATTATTTATCTACTTGACTGTTATACTTTAACTATAACTAAATAAATAGAATTTCTAACTCTTGAGTTCTTATTTATTTGAATTTATTAATTAATTGAAGAAAAAAATTAAGTACTTATATTTATAACAAATTCAACAACTCCCGTTCACATGACACCAGCTTCTGGTCAGATGACATCAATTTCCTGTCACATGATACCAACTTCCGGTCACTCTTCTCCGGTGTCCTGGTTTTCCATTTTGGAAATATGGTCACCCTAATTATGACATATGGTCCATAGTAAAGGGGCCGTAATTTCGAGCATAAGTGCTGCTTTCGAGAGGGTACCACATTATTATATACCTGTACTTTTTCACCTTCTCTAAATGTTACGTTGTGTTTATTTAATTTCCTCCGGCTTTTCTTCCTGTGCCTCCATCTACGACAATAAGCTAGTTAAATATTCTCCATCCGGTTGTCATTCGTCTCAATGGAAACTAGTGGACTTTGTAGGAAATCGACTCCCTTCATCAATTCTGCTGGGGAAAAACCAGTTTCCTCATGAACCGTTGACCTTAGAGTAAATATAATTTTTTGCAGGTGTGCTTCCCACACGTGTTGACTATCCTCGTTTACACACAACCCGAGTTTTTCCCTTAATGATCTCATGTACCTCTCGACAGGATTGGTTCGTGGAGCATAAGGCACACTGTATGAAATTTTTATACGTTCAGATTCCAAATAACGTCGTACTTTTGGATTCCTAAAATATGTGGCAATGTCATGAATTATTTTGTCTGGAGGTCCTAAACGATGTACGCATTCTCGTACGAAGGTAACTACTTGCTTTTGATTCAGAACGGGCATGGGTTTCACTTCCATCCATCCGGAGAAAGCGTCCACTATAACCAGATGACGATTCCCAGCAGTTGACACCGGTAGCGGTCCGAAGGAATCAAGCAACCACAATACAATGGGCTAGTTATACTGCATCTGATGTAATGAACTGGTTGACAGTAATTTTTGGGTTTACATTTTTGGCACTTGATACACGCAGTTACATACGAGGGCAGTCCAGAAAGTAGTACCCGTTTATGCATATCGATGGCGCCACTGATCCAAATGAAAGCATATGATGCAGGTATTGATACCAACATCTTAGCTTTGCTGAGGTCAAATTTCGAGTTCATTCAGTGCGTGTTTGAGTTTTGTGACGGTTTAAAATGGAAAAGAAGATAGAAAATCCCGCCAAATGCGAAGTGCGAGCCGTCATCCGTTTTTTGAATGCAGAAAGTGTCCGTCCCAGCGAAATTCATCGCCGAATTATGGAAGTTTACGGCACGGGAACTATGGATGAGTCATCTGTAAGGCACTGGGTTCGAAACTTCAAAAAGGGACGAGCTACTGTGCACAATGAACAGCAGTCAGGTCGCCCATCCCTTATCACCGAAGATCTCAAGAAACATGTCAATGATTTCATCAGGCAAGATCGGCACGTAAAACTTAGTGAAATGTCTATGCATTTCCCTGGAATTTCACAAGCACTGCTCCACGAAATCGTTACGGAACATCTGAATACAGGAAAATTTGCGTAAGGTGGGTGCCAAAAATGCTTTCCGACGAGCACAAGAGCAATCGCATGGGTTCAGCGTTGTCCTTCTTGACTCGTTACGAGCAACACTGCGATGAATTCCTCGACCAAATTGTTATTGGGGATGAAACAAGAGTGTGCCATTTCACACCTGAGAGCAAACAAGTCCTTGGAATGGCACCATCCACGATCTCCAACAAATCCGTGCAAGTTTAAGCAGCCACTTTCAACGAAAAAACTGATGGCTTCAGTCTTCGCATTTGGTGGGATTTTCTATCTTCTTTTCCATTTTAAACCGTCACAAAACTCAAACCACGCACTGAATGAACTCAAAATTCGTCCTTCCCAAAAATATCTTTTCCTCATAAAGTGGATCATCTTATGCGCTCCAGGATGAACCAATTCGCCTTCTTCATGCCAATACGCCATTAGTCTGGAAGCCGAAGTTTTGGGCACACAAATACGCAAGCCTTTATCTTCGACCTTACATATCACTCCGCATGCCATTCTCCAACCTGTTTGTCGCTCGTCGGTGGCTCGCTGTTGATAGATAATATGGTAAAGAGGGTCCTGCGATTGCAATGTGTTCCAATCGAAAGGTTCCTCTTGATCAGTCACTAACAATACTCGTGACAAGGAGTCGGGTATGTAATTAAGCCTTCCTTTCTTATGCTGGATGGTAAAGTCGTAATTTTGAAGGCAGAGTGCCCAGCGAGTGATGCCAACACCACCTAGACAGAAGGTCTGCGCACAGAAACGCCATACATTGTTACATCATCAAGCGGCTGAATTTAGGGCTTATTATTGGTAGAAATACGATTAACAATAGCTGCTTTAGTGTGATGTATGTAACAATGTATGACGTTTCTGTGTGCAGGCCTTCTCTTTAGGTGGTGTTGGTGATGCACCCATGTTGGTCCTTAAAGTTGTTCATCCATGTAAGGGCCTGGCCATCGCAGTACACAACAAAGTGTGTACCGTCGATGTACGGGCGAAAGGTTTCAATGGCATGCATCCCCGCCAAACACTCTCATTCAATTACGGAATATTGGGATTCTAATTCCCTAAGTGCTCAACTACAGTAAGCAATGATCTTCATTTGCCCGTCCATCTCTTGGGTCAGCATTCCCCCTACGGCATGCTTGCTAGCATCCGAATGCAACGCAAAGGGGAGCGAGAAGTCAGGTTGCACGAGTATAGGCGGCTCCGTCAGCATTTTCTTGATAGACTCGAATGCACTTTGACACTCTCCTGTCCAGTTCCAAGGGGTGTCTTTGTGAGTCAGATGCCTCAACGTGAAGTTCACATGACTCAGCGATGAGATGAATGTTTTATAAAATTGAGTCATCTCGATGAAGCACCTGACCTCTTTGGCGTTTCTGGGGACGGGAAAGTCCAACATAGGTTGGATGTTCTTCTTGGACGGTCGCAAGCCGAGCTCGTCCACACTATATCTGAGGAAATCCACTTGACATTGCAGAAATCTTGATTTCTGGAAATTAATTTTTAGATGATGCCTGATGAGACAGTCAAATACCTTTTTGAGGATTCGATGATGGGATGCGACGTCTGGAGTCCCCACTATAGTATCATCCATATACTGGAAATTCCAGGGATCGATCGTGGGATCTAACACTTGATCCATGAGGGACTGGAATACTTGGGCCCCGTTTTTGATCCCAAAGGGAATGACCTAAACGCAAAGGCACGCAGTCCCGGCACCATGAAGGCCGTTTTCTCATGCGGCCTCTCATCCAACAGAACCTGCCAATAAGCAGTTTTCAAATCCAAGATGGAAAAGACTTGTACGTGGGAAAGCTTCTGCAGGATCTGTTCCGTTGGTAATGGATAATACGCCATTGGTTTTGTAAGCGCATTGAGGTGCCACGCGTCGAGAACAAAACGATCTTCGTCGCTTCCCGTTTTTGCAATGAGAAAGTAGGGCAATGACCATGCACTCTCTATGCAGGTCACTACTCCTTGTTTCTCCATATCAGATACTAGCCGGCGAAGTATCTGCATCTTGGCCCACGATTAGGGGTACGGTCTCACTTTCACGGGCTTGTTCCGCCCCATGTCTATGTGGTGTTCATACAATGGATATTTCTCAGTTATTGCGTCCATCTTCAGATGCACTTCTTCTATCGTTTGCCACGCGTTTTTCGTAATCTTCAGTTGTTGCAAGTTCTCTCCATGATCTAAGACAGGGTCTGATCTTCATTTTTAGCTCTAAATTTACATCACGCAAAACGTCTAGTCCAAGTATACCTTCACAAGGCAGCGCAGTCGACACCCACAGGTTGATTTTCATAGAACAACAATCAATTCCTTGAATACTGCTTATGGTCTCTTCTAGACATTCACTGAGTCGTTGCTTCGCTCCATTCGCCACTTTGATGGTTTTGTGTTTGTTAATCTTTCGAGACCATACTATAAAACTTTCTGCTACCTCTCAGCGAATGATGGAAAGACTGGACCCTGTGTCTAGCATAAATGTTAAGTTTCTGCCACTCAATCCTATTTCAAATAGCAAAACCCATCGTTGGCAAGACGATATCCTCATTGTCGGACGTTCTTTCTCGCATATTCCTTTAACCTGCATAGTTTTCTCTTCCTTCTCTTGGAAATCACTTGATCCCAGTCTCAGATGCAAAGCAGCGCCTTTCCTTGCATCCGCTATATGTTTTCCTGTACTGTTTGGATAGACTTCTGCACCCACGCACATTCACTCAGCCGCCTGCAGTTGAGTCAATATGCTTCAGCGCTATCTGATTTTTCCACCACTTTTCCCTTCTTCCTTAGCTCTATCTCTTTGAGGATACATTTAGCTATCCACTGCGGCTTGGGACCATCTAATTTCTGGCTTACGCTGGGCCTAAACACTTCCAGGCCGTTCTCCATGGCAACTTCGATCAAATCACTTTCCAGCAAAGGTTGGGCAAGATACATGTTTAACCGCTGTAATTCAGCAAAATATTCCAAAAAGCTTTCCTCCTCTTTCTGTCCTTGCATGTATAACTCAATCCGCCTTGCTACATCCGACTTATGTCTGCCGAAGCGCATCACCAATTTTCGTTTAGCATCCAGCCAAAACGTGACTTCCTGAAGAAGTTCACTCATCCAAAGGGTCAAGTGAGGCTCCACTAATAACGGACAGATTCACTTTAGTAATGGTAGGGGTACTTCGTTCACCCTAGCCTGGAATTCCAAATTAGTCAAATTTAGACACATTAAGTCATTGTCTATACTTTTGAATGTCTTCCTGTGTTGTACGTACAAAGTTGTCTAATACGTCGACCTGCCTTTACAGAGTTTGATTCAGCCGTTCTACCATAAGATTATCGGCGCATTTAATAAATCGAGGAAGTTCAAGACAAATAAAATCTTCAATGAGAGCGGTCTCCCACACAGCTAGGTCCGGTTGCAAAACTGTACCATTCCGAATATTCTCAAAATATCTTCCGACGGCCTGATCTATTCTCTCTCCGGCAAATTCTGTGATCAGCAAATAGTCGCTTAATTCTTGCAACACTCTATCCGACAACATATTTTCCAGAAAACGTCTTCTATGTAACATGGCAATTAACTTTGTCCTTTGTCCTGGCTGCATTTTCCCGTATTCTCTTTTTATACGTTTATACAACTTTTATAATTTTCCTTTTTTCTGTAGGTTTCAATAATAGAAAGGTTACAGTTAGACTTCCTTGTTGCCGTTCCTTCTTACTTTTATTTCTTTTCGTTTGTTTTGTTTTTTTCAGTTTCTTCGTGTTGTTTTTTTTTAATATCAGAAAAAAACTTCAAGACCCTGTAACGGTCAAGAATGAGGGAACTCGATTCCCTTCGGTATCCCCTAATGCACTAATTAATGTATTTGTATGTATTGTTTGACATATATTGTAAGTATTTGTACAATGTGCTGTAAGATATATTAAATTGTATGTGCTTGGCGATAGTAGGCTATCGATGTTCAAAAGGCATGCGGCAGTTTGGGGCAAATTTCCGCGGGGCAAATGACCGAACTCCAAATAATAACTCAGGTTCTGTAAAGTCTAGATTAATGAAATTTGGAGGAATAACAGGGTACATAAGACTGTGTATACCGTTAAAATTTGATCGAATTCCAACGAGAAGTTTCCAAGTTACGCAGTCAAAATTTTAATAAGTGGTGGTTAGTACTCAAAAGTAAACGTGTTATGATGTTGAATGATTAACTCGGAAAGTTCTTGTTGGAATTATTTGAAGTATTTTATATTTTATAAGCCATTTTTTGATCATGGTTTCAATTTTGTTTCGATCATCTTCCAGTACATATTTTTATTTTAGTTATGTATTTTTATTATTATTATCACCGACTCCAGAGCATTTGCTTTTAACAATGGAAAAGTGGATGGAAAATTGAGGGAAAAAACGTGAAATACTGCACTGTATATTGTTTATACTTGTACAATGTGCTGTTAAGGTATATTAAATTTCATACGCTAGTGCTTGGCGAGAGTATCGATGGTAGCTCATGTCTTGATGTTCAAAAAGCTTCGAAATCGAATTTTTCGATCTTCTTGAATCTTCGATGCTTCGATGTTCCATTTTGAATAACTGTTTAGGTTAATGTATTTATGGTATGTACTGCAATGAGAAAACACATAATGCGCTGGTTTCGTTTGAAGCCCCTCCCCCTCTCATACTTTTTTCAATATGGCTACAACAGCCTTTTAGAGATTCTCATTATGTTGCAAAGAGAGAGAATACTTTTATCTTATCAGAAATTTATTTATGCAGTGAGAGGGTTAATAAATGAAATCTAAACAGATTAATAAATAAAATTATTACTTAGTTTTTTGTAAACTCCACTTATAAGAGTTTTCATCAACTCTGACCCGTGCATAGGCCGAATGTGGTTTTTAGGGGTCATTTTTTGGGGGGGAAAATTCGAATTCGGCTTATTGACGAGTATATACGGTACTATACGATCACAGGAGGCCAGGAACGAGTGCAATAAGATTAAGAGTTGTAATACTTATGGTGATAGTTAGAGATAGTGTCATGGGTAAATTTAAGTGTTAATGGCGGAAAGAGTAACAGATAAGTCTCTTCTCCAGTTTATAAGGTTATAAAAGGCGAGTGATTCATGTCTATCTAGTGAGTATTATACAGGGTATTTATAATTAAAGTTCCATTTTGACATGGCCTTAAAAACAAACTACTGGAACAAAAGCTATAATACTTGGTAATATTATACAAGAGGGCATGGGAAGTTCATACCCACCAAAAAAAAAAAATAGTTCAAAAGGTCACCACCAGCATGGAATGGCGCTGTATGCAATATTTGTATACAAAATTAGACACAGTAATCTGGTGTAACCTGCTTTCAGTAAATGGTGGAGGCCACATTCAACATGTAACTAATTTTAGTAATGATTAAAGACTCGTTAACCTGTGTCTTCGTGTCTAATTTCGTATACGAATATTGCATAGAGCACCATTCCATGCTTGTGGTGACCTTTTGAACTAATTTTTTTTTTGGCGAGTATGAACTTCCCATGCCCTCTTGTATAATATTACAAGCATTATAGCTTTTGGTCCAGTAGTTTTTTTTTTATGGCCATGTCAAAATGGAACTTTAATTATAAAGACCCTGTATTATCTTAAATGGGCATTTGATTCTTTTGCCGAATAAGACGCATAACATGGAGTAGGATGCAACTCTAGTGGCACAGTGACTCGTTGCTCTATAAATTAAGTCACTAATGGTGCCTTGCCTTAGGCCCCTTCCCCCATTGTTATGTCACAAATTTTACAACAAGTATCTCTCGTGTTATTTGACTTAGTTAAGCATTAAATGTTATCTGTAAAGGTGGAACTCAAGTCACTCGGTGAGATTTGGTGGCCTAAAGGAAGGCGTATTAAATTGAACCTGGAATTTAGTTATTGCGGACACAACGTAAATTTGAATTAGAAAGCTATACAATCACAAATTTGAACCTATTGTATTAATAAAGGCATTCTTTAGTGTTGTTACTTTTAGCGCCTCATTTGCAGTGTGGGAACTACTCTGATACATGACCAGTTGGTCTGTGGATTTGACAACTATCCCTTCAAGGACAGGTAGTTCTGTATGTTTAGTGCCCTCTGGTGTGGAAGTAGAGTAGTAAGAAAGGACCCCCCTCACCACATTGGTAACAACTGGAGAACAGGAGCACGTTCTTCGACATTCATCCTAAAACAAAATGATCTGACATCAGAGATCATCGTTTGTCTTTGTTAATCGTTGGCTGAGTTGGCGATGATGCAACGATTAAGTCAAGGAACAATGTATGCAATTTCGTTGGATTGTTTCAAACGAAATTTCAATTGAGTAACGTAAGATTGAATAATCATGCCACAGTGTCATTGTTAATCGTGCCAAAGCACCATGTGCTTTTTCACGTGCTTCCAATAGTGACAATCAAGCTGTCTTCGTTTTATGCAGCTTAATTTACAGCTTTTTGCAGTTGCTATAATGCAGAATTAAAAGTGCAACTTGTAGATTAAAAATACATTTTGCAGAATTAAAAAATTCATTTCTTTAGAATTATTTTGCGAAATAAAAAATTAGCTTCTAACATTAAGATTCAGCTTATGAATTAGCTTTTTACGAATTCTTACATTGACTTTCCAAAATAAAATATGCAGTTTGCAGAATTAAAAATGCAGCTTGTGAAACAAAACATTTTGCAAAATAAAATATGTGGAATTTCAAATCTTAAGATTGAAAAGGGAAATTGTATATAGAAAGAATAAGAAATTGGGAGGAATACTTCTTAACCCATTTTGTTAATTTCCATTTTATGATCCCAGTTTTTAACCCCGTTGTTTACTCACAATTTCATCCCTAACATTTAATTCCAAGTTTAAACTCTCATTTTTTATCTCCAAGGCAAATACCCACTTTTTTGGCCCCATTTGTTTTCTTCCACTATTTAACCTCGCTTTTTATCATAATTTTTATCTCCCACTATTAAACC
>JAHWFO010029798.1:810263-821700 GCA_023313115.1 Rhysida immarginata
AATGTTTGAAGCTAATACATTTGTCATTTAAACTGGCTGCAATAGTTTATATTTAGTGATGATCGTAAATTAAAATATATCGGTGTAACAAAATACATTTGATAACCTGAAATTTAGTTCGATTTTCCATAAATTTTAGTTATGAATCAAATAAACAAAGAAAATTGCTTGAGAGAATTTTAATTAGTTTTAATAAAATTTTACTGTATTTGAAACCACAATGTTCTTGTGAAGGAAAGATTTTTCGAATGGCTGTCACAACGCAATGGGGATGAACTTTTCTTTTATTTCTTCCCAGGTGCACCCAAATCTAATGGACAAATTAGTTTGTTGGTATATCGTAATCCAGGTAGATTTTTGAAAAGACGGAATTTTCGGTGATGCACTCTGAACCACTGGGCATATGCTGATCGATCTCGGCTTAATCACGACAGCATACGTTTGCACCTGTGATGTCGGCATATCTTCACATATTGTGCATTGATACCTAATTTAAAAATTAATATCATGAAATTGTTCACATTTAAATAACATATGTATTAATTATACTTAACAGTTTGTTGCGGGTGATACATTTTCCGTCGATTCAGCGACACTGTATTCCTCGTCTAATGACGAGTGATCGCGGTTCTAAACTATATGGTTTCACGCCTAAACCATCCAAATCACCCACAAGGTTCTCCAAATCGTTGTCCAATTCATTATATAGATAATTGTTAAAATAAGCCTCCATATCTTCATAAGTCTTAAAACTAATATCTGAATCGCTGCTTTCATGTCCAAACATTGTGAAAATTGTAGCGAACGCAGTACTGAGTGAATGTAGATCTATAGTGAATGTTAAAGCTTCACTGCAAAGCTTGCTGAAAGCAATTCTCACACTACGTCACGCCTCCACCCAAGATGGATGCCCCCGATTTCAAACCGCACTCGGAATTTTCGTTTTTCACACATTTAGGATTCGAATTTAAAAAAAATTAAATATGCTATGATGTTATTAATAGGTTAGTCTGTCAATTTAAGTAAAGTTGTATGTGACCGTAGAGTTGTCCTTTAAGGTATCTTTTTTAAAACTGATACAAAATTGTAATATTACAGCTCTCATTGAAAAAAACATGATGTCTCTGTCTCTTTTTAAGTTCTACTAAGTTAAATTAAGTTATACCCTTGCATGTTTTCACTTCTTTTCAGGAAAAAAGAAAACAACAAAAATCAGTTTTGATTATTTTTATTGGTTAGGTTGTATTTTAAAAGTTACTTCGACTACCATAAAAGTTAATTAATTATGTTTTCAAAATGTTGGCTACCGTTTTGTTGCCATGGGGTCGCACAATCCAATTTTACATTAACAATAAAAACATGTTCGTTAATTATTTTCATATTTATACTGAACTTTTTTTTTTATTATTGTAAATTGCTTCTCTGCAAGCACTTTAAATGATGAAACCTTTAAATAATTTTAATCCATTTTTAAATGATATTACTGCTTTCTGCAAGCAATTTAAATGACAATACCTTTAAATAATGTTATCCAGTTTTAAGCAATATTATTCATTTTTACATTAACAATATAAACATATTTATGAATATTTTCCAAATTGCAGTCTGATTCTTCTGTAGTGAACTGTTTTCTGCAATCACTGAAAATGATTTTAAATAAATTTTATCTATTTTTAAATAATATTATTCACCTACATCAGCATTATAAAATATTTGTAAATACCTGGGGCAGCCGTAGCCCAGTTGTCTCGCCTTGCTCAATGCAGTGGTGGAGTTAAGCATCCTTGGGCGCGGCTAAGCACAGGTTGGGTGACCACCTGGAAATTTCCATCTCCCCCCATGCTTCGGAGGGCACGTAAAGCCGTCGGTCCCGGCTGCTGCGACCACCTTACAGCAGTCGTTAAGTTCGTCATCATCCCCCAGAAATAGGGGTTGTGCGTAGGGCCGACCCCCCTGTCACATAAAAATAAACAAGGTCTGGAAACAAGCAGTCACCCGATGGTGGTGCTTGGGGCTAAAGGCCGTAAGGCTTATAAAGGCCAGGAATGAATGAATGAAAATAATTACCTATCTGTATTCAGTCGCTTTTATCGTAAATGTTCACATATTCTCCAAAAAATGCGAAGACGAATATTACCTGCTACTCATTTCAATGCTTTTGTGTGCAGCGAGCCCATGGCAACCGCTACAAGCAGGTCGATCGCTATCACGTGACCACTTTCCATTTTCCCCCATAGAACGTCACAGATTGTCGCTTCTGTGTATTCCTTATTCTATGGTATACAGTTATAATTCTATAACGTCCATTTTACAATACAATGGTTTATTAATATGTTTAGATAAAATCGATTTTCGTCCTTTCGGACATCATCAGTATTTCCAGTTGAAATGTTTAAATGTCTTACAATGGGATTCTTTTTAAATTTTGAACAATACATTATTTTTTGGTTATATTGTTGTCATTATTTGGTTATAGTATTATTAGTATTTATCTTATCTTATAAATACATGTTTAATTACATAGTTCTTGTATTCTTTTGTTTTTGCTTAATAGTTCTTTTATTTTCTCCTCCTTCAGTATTTGGTTGAATAATAAATTACTATCTAATAATTCAGCATTATTTAAAATCTCTTGTGGATAAAATTTATTTAGCATAAAAATAATAAAATTTTCAATGATTATTATTTCTCTTTTATCATTAATTTTGTAGACTAGTTTGCATGTTTCTTCGTAATTCCCGGTTTTATGTTTGCTTAATAAAACGTGTTCTGCATATTTGGAGTTTTTTAGTGCACTTTTGATATAATATATATGTTCTGAAAAAAATATAATATACAAATGTATACAAGATATGTAGACGACAGCCTATGTATATTAGGTAAGTCAATTAACATAGAAGAAATACTAAAAGACTTAAATAATCTAGATGACAATATCAAATTCACATATGAAGAAGAAAAAGATAACAAATTAAATTATTTAGATATAATGATAGAGAAAAAAGAAGAAAACAATAAAATAAAATTAGAATATAACATTTATAGAAAATCCACAACAACAATAAACAGTATACACAAAAATTCAAACCAACCATGGAGCCAGAAAAACTCAGCATTTAGGAATCTAATTAACAGAGCTTTGACATACCCCATAAAAGAAGAATATAGAGAAAAGGAATTAGGAATAATAAAAGAAATTGGGATTGGGAATGGATACAAGGAAGATCAAATAAATAAAACAATTATTAATATAGCTACAGAAATCAGAGAAAAACAACAAAATAATACAAATACAAAAGAAAAAGAAAAGAAAAGAATTTGTTTAACCTTCCACGGAAATATAAGTTACAAAATTAAAAAAATATTTCAAAAGAAAGAAATAAAAGTAGCCTTTAGATCCAAAAATATATTAATAACATTACTAGAAAACAAAAGAGAAATTATAGAAAAAGAAAAGAGTGGGGTATATGAAATTAAATGAAACAAAATTTATATTGGAAAAACTTATCGAAATTTAGAAACTAGATTCAAAGAACATATATATTATATCAAAAATGCGCTAAAAAACTCCAAATATGCAGAACGAACCAATGATGCCTCTTTTGGAAATCGCGCACCAAGCCATAACCTTTCGTGGATGAAGAGGTGACTTATGGATCTCATGAGGGTGCTAGGAACCCCAAAAACGAACGTTGTGTTTATTAACGTCACCTAACAGATGGAAGAATGCCTCATCTGACACCCACAGGTTGTCCACAATGTCCTGATTGGCTTCCATTTCTGCTGCAAACTCCATCGCAAATTGTTGTCACTTCTGTCTTCCAGTGTCTGTTAACTCCTGATAAACATGGATCTTATACGGGAACAGGTGTTTTTTGGGGTTCCTTTCTCAAAATTCGCCACGTTGTGGTATACGACAGCCCTTCTTCAATGGATAGGCGGCGAACAGATTTTTTGATAGGCCATTCGAACAACCTTGTGCGAACATTTTCGACAACTTCGGCCATTCGAACACGAGCTTCGCTCCCGCCTTTTTTCTTGCCTTTAAAGCATCCAGTGGCACGAAATTGTTTGACAAAATCCATGATTGCTTGCCTGCCTGGTGCGTCTCGACACTTATGCTCCTTCCGGAACTTTCTTTGCACAATTACAGGTGATTTTGTCTCGAAATACCATTCGACAACCTTGCATTTCTGCTCTGTTGATAAAGCGGGTGCCATCTTTCAACAATACGATTTTCATGCAGCGCCGTTGCAACAATACAAACTCCAACTATTTAGAAATTCGATATGGCACTCATATTCTTTTAATTGTTTATCCCTAATGCACGTCATTCGAGTGAAATGGTCAGAAATTGACTGAATCACCCTGTATGAACAGGTGCTCCATCTTGCAACGAAGACAGTGGTTTCCAAACATCGTCGTTCTGGCAAAGCAGGAATCACACACTGTGAAAGAAGTTCACAATACCGTGCACTTGTCACATAACATCTTACAGGACCTCGTATCACTTCCTCAAAGAAAAAGGGGCCTGATTAAAATCAGTGGTGAATCCATACCACACAGTCACGTATTGAGAATGCAATGGCTTTTCATGCATGACATGGGGGAGCGAGGACCCCATATGCGGCAGTTCTGCGTGTTCACCGTTCCTTCTGGAGTGACATGTGCTTCGTCTGACCATAGAATGTTCCACGGCCACAGGTCATCAACAATTATCCTCTCCAGAAATCGATAAGCAAATCACTGAAGCAGGGATGGACAGTTCACGTGCTGTTGCTCCAGCACTTGTTGCAGAATGTTGAGAAGAGGAAGCTCTGTCCCCCACTGCAACAGCCTCGTCCTCAACAACTTCGTCTGCTATCTTCGCCGTCCTCTTCCTGGTGCTACAGCCAAATCGCCAGTCGATTCCAATTTCTTTATCATTTTTCGCTACCCAGTATCTGACATGGACCCTCTTCGCAGTCCTTTTAGACGACGATATGCTCCCAATGCAGCTGGACTGCTGCTATCATTCTGGTAAAAAAACTTTAACAACAGTGCGCGTTCTTTCTTGCTTAAAACCATGATCTTTCGTGAAAGTTTTTCACTGAACATAATGAATGAATGGGTATCTTTACCAATCTGTTCCATTCTGAGTATGTTGACTTTCTAATTTGCATAAACTTTCTGCTAATAAGGCCGATATTGAGAACGAACATATGCTATAATCAAACAAAAACCTTGCCTGCTTGTTTAAAACAATAAAACTAGTTTTAAAATCCCCATTTGTCATTCCACAGCGCCACATTTTCACCTGGTGGAATTTGCACTAATTTGTTTCTTTCAGGAATTCTCTCCCCCATGGTCTGAATAGCCTACATTTCAATTTGCACCACAATCGGTTCATTAGATTGGGCTCTACAGGGCTCTGAGTAGGCGAATTTATTTTATAACCACCCTGTACATAAGGAAGATATAAACAAACAATAGGAATCCCGGAGGTTAGTCCGTTGGGACCTTATTTATTTATAATATTTATAAATGAGATTACATATAAATCAAAAATGAATAATCTCCTTTATGCTGATGACATAAAATTATCAAAAGAAATCAACTCACATGTTGACAAAATGAGCTACAGTTAGATGTTGACAGCTTATGCACTTTGTATAAAAAAATGGATTCAAATATAATTTATCCAAAAGAAAAACAAGATTATGTAAAAAGGGTTTTATCAAACCAAGCTTTTATAATGCTTTATTTAGTGGCAACAATAAAGCTTAATTTTGCAACAATAAACAATAGATACATTTACCTTTCGCCATAACGAAATGTCCAATTGTTACAACAATCAATTCGTAGTAATGAGTTAGTACCATTAGAACACGAACCAATGAACCGATTTGAAAATTTTTTTCTTTATCATAAATTGTCATCGATTCTGCATAAGTGTGTCAAATTGCAGCTCCCTAGCTTGTCGGAAAGTTGGTTTAATATTGATTACAAGATTTGACCTAAACAAACTAATACAGCAAAGTTATAAAAAGCTTTTAATGATGACTCTTACAAAGAAAACTAACCCCATTTTCTTTCAAGATAAAGAAGAAAAATAATAGGGTATATCAAATTAAAGACTTGGGAATAGCAAATGATCATTGATAGCAAATGCATATTTGGACCCCAAGTAGATGGAGTTATTCCCCAGGCACTACAGCGTGTTGGGCTTATTGGCAGATTGGGAAGACATATTCGGAAAAAAGAGGTTTTTGTGTATCTTTTTCAAATGAAAAAATAATGTGTTGTTTGTTTGGACGATTTGGATATTGATGTTTTTAACTGTTCCTGGCCCATTTTAGGTTTTATGTATTTCAGTCCAGCTTTGGTGCCATAAGCAGTTTCGGATCTCGATTTCCCTTCAGGAATAAACAATTTCATTCATTCATTCAAGATTATAATATGTCAATAATGAAAACAGTTATTTATGAAAATATTAAATATTAAAATAATATTTTTATTTATGATAATAAATTTTAACAACAATAATAATAAGGAAATTCCTACACCTAAACATCAATACTCCCACGAGTGCGTAACTTTCCCTCCCTTGCATTTGAGTCCCTTGGGCTTGGCCCTCTTTTGGGTCTGCCTCTGGGATTGGCTTCCGGACTTGATCTGAGTTTGGTTTCCCCAAACAACAATAACAATAATAATAATAATAATAAACGACATCTCAAAGAGAGTCGCCCCCAACAGGCCAAAGCCCAAAAACGGGGTTACTAAAAACTAAATTAACAAAGAAGAAACATCAAGCCTAATAGCTATAGTTGCACGATTAAATAATCGGCAAGATTGAGCCTGAGATCAGAAAAGTCAAAAAACAAAGGAAGAGAAAAAATTAGTCCCAGAAGTAAAAAGACTTAAAAATAATGAAACTTAACAATCTATTATAATATTAATAGCAAAATAATAACACATTAGAACAAACATTAGTAAAATAATAAATAGTAATCATTATATAATGAAGATAACCTCCAAAAGACAGCTGCCCGAAAACAATGATAATAATAATAATAATAATAATAATAATAATAATAATACATTTATTGCCCCCACAATGAGGGAATATAATAATATTCGAAAGATAAAAACCTTAAAAAGAATTCTCAACAAATAATTTTTAAGACGAAAATTGAAATGTTTTACAATATTTAAAATTTTATTTAAAATGTTATTTATGATAATATTTTTTATTGAAATAGAAAATTTATTATTAAAATATTTTAATAAAATTAAAAAGTTATATGAATTTACGCACTACTCATTCATATTACAAAATAATATGAATAATAGTTAAAGTAAAGAAACATGGCTTGCGTTATGCATTTTATTTATTTTAATGTACTATTTGTACATTTAAATGTGAAGTATTTTTAGTTATGTTAAGGCCCTACAGAACCAATTTAAGTAACTGAAATATTATCGTTAATGCATAGCCTACAACAATAGAAGAAAGCACTGATCATTGTTACAGATTTTGAATGGAAACGTCACTCGCGTCTTACACGAAGCTCCGTGAACTCTACTCGTCAACGTGAAGATTTTATGCGGAAGTGACGTTTCTGCAACGTCATTCACGTACTGAAACGTCACTGGCATTTCACGTTAACGTGTAACTTAAACTCTCTACTGTCGAGCTAAGACCAGAAACACGAAACGTTCCAACACCAATGATGTACCAGTCGATCAAGTTCAGACCCTCAGCAAAATACATGAGGAAGCAGTACAGAACGTGAATCACCCAAATGTCATCGAGGTGAAGATCGATGGTAAACCAATAGAAATGGAGGTCAACACCAATACACCATGTGGGATCATGGGCATCACCAGGCTTCGAAGGATTAAGCCACGAATACACCTGGAAAAATTGGATCGGCAATTCAAGAGCTACACCGGTCATCACGTCCACTGCCTGGGGAAGACTTATGTGTGTGTGTCGGTCGGGAACACAACGCAGTGACTGAACCTGTATGTGGTTGAGGGTGATTCCACTGGGCTGATGGGGCGTGATTGGCTGGCGAGCTTTGCAAAAGAAATAGATTTTAAAAGTTTGTTTTCACCAGTCCAAGCCGTGCATGAGCAAAAAAAAAGCAACACTTACCCGAGATCAACAAGTCCTGCTAGACAGTCTGCTTGAGGAGTTGCTTGTCTATTCCAATCAACAGCAAGGAAACTGAAAGGACCCCCGGCTCAAGTACATCTGGTCCCGGAGGCAACTCCGATTTTCGCAAGGTCAAGAGATGTACCTCTCGCCCTACGAGACGAATACGCCAAAGCAATTGATCTCAAGCTGCGAGAAGGGTTCTATGAAACTGTGGACTTCTCGGAGTGGGCATCATGTGGTCGTAAAGAAGAATGGTGCGCTCCGGATTACAGGAAATTACAAGCCTACGGTCAACAAACAGATGATCGTAGATGAACACCCAATACCAAAAATTACGAACGTTTTTAACAAGATGAGAGGTGCAGCGTGGTTTAGCCACCTGGGCATAACAGACTCCTACACTCACCTACCAATAGGTGAGAAGTTTCGTGAGGTGCTGACGCTAAACACACCAACCCATGGGCTCGTTAGACCGACTAGGGCAGTGTATGGTACAGCCAATATTCCTGACCTGTGGGAACGACGCATGGAAGAGGTATTCCAAGGCACATCTACCGTAGTCAATTTTTACGACGATATAATAGTCTTTGCACCCCATTTTAACGACTTAATCCGAGCGTTGCGTGAGACCATGGAACACTTGAAAGCATTTGGCCTGCATTTAAACAGAAAGAAATGTGTTTGCGTTTCCACGGCACTCACTTGTTTAGGTAACGTCATTGACAAGGATGGCCTACACAAATCGAATGAACACACTGAGGCAATCCAGAAGGCACCCAGGCCAGCGAATACCGAACAACTACAACTGTTCCTGGGTAAAGCCACCTATTACAATGCCTTCATACCGAACTTGTCTCACCAAGCCAAGCCAAGCCATTGCGAGAAACGCTATCGCAAGAGAAATTCGAGTGGTCTCCAGAGGTCAAAATGGCCTATGAGGACATTAAAAAGACATTGATCTCTCCACAAGTCCTCATACAATATGACCCCTCGTTGCCATTGATACTTGCGACTGATGCCAGCAGTTACAGCCTAGGAGCTGTTCTCTCCCACCAGACAACTAGCGGACTCGAAAGACCCATTGCGTATGCGAGCCGTTCGTTGTCAGAGACTGAACGAAAATACCCCCAAATCGACAAGGAAGCGCTTGCCATAGTATGGGCCGTCAAAAAGTTCTTCAATTATTTGTATGCAAGGAAGTTTGAGTTGGTTACTGACCATAAGCCACTTACTCAAATATTCCATCTCCACAAGACGCTTTCAACGTTGTGCATCAGCTGGATGGCAAATTATGCCGAATTTTTGATGAATTTTAACTTTTCCATTGCGTACAGACCAACTAAGGAACACACCAACACAGATTACTGCTCGAGACTCTTGACCGTCAACAAAGTGGAAGAGGAGGAGGAAGATAATTTCGAACTGTTCTCAGTCCACCAGATGGACCAGCTTCCCGTTAAGTCGGAATTCATCGCAAAAGCCACCAGGAGTGATCCGAGATTGGGTAGAATCGTGCAGAAGCTAGAGAGCGGACATGATCTAGTCCGAGCCGGGTATAAATCGCCGAGGATCACTACACCATTAGCGCCGGATGCTTGATGTTCGAGCACTGGGTGGTGAAACCCCCATCTTTGCGGCAGCCTATACTGAACGATTTACACACCAGACACCAGGGGATGGACAAGATGAAGGGCCTAGCCCGTTCGTTTGTCTACTGGCCGGGCATTGATGCAGATATTGAACACATTGCCAAAATGTGTGTCAAGTGTGCGACGCATTCGAACGCACCAGCACCGTACCGGCTCCACCATTGGGAATAACCAAAAGGGCCCTGGGAGAGAGTCCATCTAGATTACGTAGGACCCATTGCAGGACAGATGCTCCTCAAAATTGTTGACGCCTTCAGCAAGTGGGTGGAGGTGAAAGCTACAACGACTGCAGGAGCCACAACGGCAATCTTGGATGAGCTCTTTGCAGCTATGGAGTGCCGTCCACCGTCGTTACAGACAATGGTCCCCAATTCACCTCTACCGAATTCTCCACTTTTTTGCAAGAGCGTGGTGTCAAATTTCATAAGCGCACGGTGCCCTATCACCCCGCCACTAATGGACAGGCAGAGCGCTACGTGCAGACTGTAAAAAATGCTTTAAGAGCAATGGGCACGACACAAGCGACATTACATAAGAACTTGACTACGTTCCTGGAGCGATATCGTAGAGCTCCACAGGCCACTACCGAGGAATCCCCGGCCAAGCTCTTCTTGGGAAGGGAATTGCGCATTCGCCTGGATTAGATGCATCCGCAGGAAGTGAGCCAACGTGTTCGGCAGAAACAGCAAAGCCAAGCGACTCCGAAATACTGCCACCTGCGAGAGGGACAGGCAGTGTATGTGCACCTGGGGAGGCCTACCTGTGAGAAATGGGTGTCCAGCGTTGTGTTGCGTAGGTTAGGAGATTTGCACTATGAAGTGGCCGTGGGCGAGGAGCGTTCGAAACGGCACATTGACCAACTGAAGCCTCGTCTGTTCGAATCAAACAGAGATCGCAGTGTGCCTCGCCGGCCGGAAGCACTTGACAGCCACGAGTTACGAGTTCCGGAAATACACCTGAACGAGGTAAATGCTTTCCCCTTTCTCTATATCTTAAGTACAGTCATAACAGAAAGTTTGTAATCATAAAAGTTTTCCTTTTTCCAATAATATTTTGCAATTTTTCAACTTCTTTATATCCTTTTTTTTTCTTTTATTCAGCCTTCTTTAACGAACATCCCGTAAGCCAAAAGCATTTCTTGCCGGCTCTCAGGTCTTCCTTCTGTAAAGCATTTTTCAACCTAGCAGTAGCTTCATCAAACTTGACATCAGCCAACTCTAGTGGTATCAAGTTCTTTCTTCCTCTGACTCTATACTGTTATGTATACATGTACAGGGTTCGCGCTAGGACAAAAAATCTAGGAGTCAATTTGACTCCCAAGCCTGAAAACTGCGAGTCAAATTTCAGAAGATGAGAGTTAAATTTTAAATTCTTTCTAATTTCTATATTTTTACATGCAACCACAATCTCTGTAGTTGCTGCTATAGTTAATTGAAAATTTAAACAAGACCACAGGTGACAAAATGAAGTGTTAAAATGTGGTGAGAAGGATATGGGCCGATGATATTCAAAATTAAACAAGTCAATTTTGACTCACTGGTCAAAAAATCACGAGTCAATTTTTAGCAAAAATGCCCATTTGACGTGTAAATTGCGAGTAAGCGCGAACCCTGCATGTATTAAATACACAGTAGTTTCACTTAAA
>JAHWFO010029798.1:825423-845996 GCA_023313115.1 Rhysida immarginata
GTCATCGGTGGTCATATTTGAACCTCTCCCCTAAAAATTACGTGGTCAGAGTAAATAATTCCCCCTCCTCAACAAATATTAAAATGCAGAATTTTGAATGATTTTAAAATGAATTTGACCACAGTCCTCCTTCCCCTTTGTGGTCATAAATGTGGTTTATGAACATTCCCTAAGATGTCTTCGACAGTTGCTATGCAATGTGAGTGAGTTCTGTAGTTAGCTGAAGCATTCTGGATCTTTCTCATTTCTGCTTTTGATTTCAAACAACTTACCATATATACTCGCGTATAAGTCGAGAAATTTATGTCTTAAAATTCATCCTAAAAAGCAAACTCGACTTATCCGCGAGTCATACCAGTTTTCCATAGAATTGTGGCAGTCACCTAACTCCATATAGAACTTTACATATTTACTTTAAGAAACGCACATGATTCCAAAATAACATACATATTTTAAGTCGGCATTTATCTATAATCAGTTTTATTCATTCATAAATTTTACCTTTAGAATTTATTATACCATAAAATAAAAGTTTCGAGCCGACAGTGATAACGTAACAGCAGTCATACTTTCCAATTTGCTCACTAGGTAGAGGTAGCGTTAGCTCCATTACTAGAGCACTAGATAAAGACTTTAGTCTTTACAAGAGAGGGACGCAAAAGCATCAAGGAAGACTGGCTAAATAGCATTTCATATGCGTCGTAGTTAATTCAAAAAAATTCATGAAAATAAATAGCTCATTGAATTATATTGCAAAGATAACAGAGCCATCATATAAGATCGCGAAGTGGAGAAGTGCTGCTTTGACATGCTTAGATTTCATTACGGTCGTGCTGCCACCTGGTGAGAGGAAGCAGCTTCCAAGTTAAAACTCGAAATTGGATCGTCATCTGCACAACGAAATTGGATTTTAATACTTGTTTTCACACGCTTTTTTTAAATAAAGTCATTTATTTATGTAATTACCTGTATAATTAATATATTTATTGATTATAATTATTTATGTAATTACTTATAATATTAAATGATAATTTTCCTTATAATTGATTTTGCATTTATAAAATTATTCATTTAGTAATAATAAATGATTAATGATTAAATGACAATAAAGTTTAAAGTAATATTTAATTGTTAAACAAGTTTTACATTCTTAACTATGCAAGAACAGGAGGATTTAAGCATGGGTAAATTATGGTAACTTTAGTGAATTAAAATTTCAAAAGCACCTGAAATTTTACCCTCGACTTATCTGCGGGTCATAGCAAATTTCAAAATTTTTAGCCCAAAATCTGCCCTCGACTTATACACGAGATCGACTTATATGCGAGTATATACGGTAGTTTTTGATTTTTTATTCGATTTCATTTACCTTGAAAACTGTTTGTTTGGGTCAAATCTTGTGAATGAGTTTTCCCCCATTTCCTGTTAACCAATCAACCTGAAATTTTGCACACTTGCTCATTTCTGGTGACAATTTAATATTCCACTAAAACAGATGTTGATTTCATAGACAACTCATAGAAATTTATTTATATTAACTTTGTACGAAATGAAAATAAAAAAAGTTAAAGCAAGCACTGAAACGTTTTAACAATGCAAGTTATATTTTTATTTTACATGGAGTCTACAGTGTTTCTGAAAGTCAATTTAGCGACTTTATAATGACTATTTGGGGACTTCTTATAAAAATTTACTAACCTAATTTAATTATTTTTAACGCCAATAAAAAGAAACTTTTTTAGAGTAATAAGGTGCATCTCAAAAGTTTAAAGAAACATGTGTTTGTTCAAATGAAAAAAGCCTATTGAAGGTACATACAAATGCTTTAATTACTCGCTGTACAAAGCACTTAAAAGAACCTCCTGAAAATATTATTCACGAAAACATAATAGAAATAAAAATATTCAACAAAATGAAATTTTGCGTGTCTCAAAAGTTTAAAGAATGACTGAAAAACATTGCATGAATTATACAATGGCTTAAACTGAACGACCATTTGCCTTGATTGTTTCAAATACTCTGTTCAGCATTGAGTTTATGAGGTTGAACAATGTTTCTGATCTTACATTGTACCATGCATCTTCAATTGCTCTTTTCAATTCATCAGTCGAAGAAAGTTGACATCCGCCGGCATAAACTGCATGAGACTTGATTCCCCATAGATTCTCTATGGGGTTCAATCTGGGCTTCTTGGGGGCCACGTCATAACGTGAATATTTTGTTTTCTGAACCACTCCTTTGTTGATCGTGAAGTATGGATACTGGTGTTATCCTGCTGGAACACGAATTACGGGCCATACAACTGATCACAGACGGGCAACAGATACTGCGTAAGGGTTTCTTGGTATGTCAGCGAATTTCCACTGATGAAAGCCAAATTGGTGGTACCATGGAGTGCGAAGCCACCCCAAACCAAGACAGAACCACCTCCTTTTGTCTTGAGTTAAAGGTCTTCGGTTTCTGTCGTAGGTAGTGCCAGTATGATGCCCACCCTTCAGGACCATCCAAATTCCGCTTCTTTTCATCATTAAACAACATTGACATCCATTCGTCTTTCCAGGCCATGTGTTTTTGTGCCCAACATATCCTGTCTTGTATGTGCTTGGCAGTCAGAGGCGGTTTCTTCGTTTTTTTGTAGACAACATGCCCACTCACAATTATTCGCCGATGTACAGCGTCTTTCGATATGTTTAACCCAGTCACGTTTTGTATTTGGCGAATAGAAATATTTTGTGTGGCTGCCAGTCGTACAATGCGTCTGTCATCGCGAGTTAGGTAACTTTGGGACGACCAGATCATGGTTTTTGGTCGAACGATGAACTCCTCTTCAAGACATTATAAACCCCTGCTGTGGATCTTCCAGTAATTGTAACAATATCAGCAACAGATAGTTCATTTGCTTTCAATCGCCAGATTTCAGCCACTTCATCGGTTGTGAATTGAGATTGGTGAGGCATTGTCGTAGGTTAAATGTGATTGGAAGAAAAGCTTTCTTTGAAAAAAATGGCTTAACTGTGCAACAGATTAATACCCTGTCACTTGCGAATTTACATATTGTATGTCTCCATTCAGCATCTGAGGGTAGTTCTTTAAACTTTTGAGACAAGCAAAATTCCATTTTGTTGAATATTTTTATTTCTATAATGTTTTCGTGAATAATATTTTCAGGAGTTTCTTTTAAGTGCTTTGTACAGCTAGCAATTACAGCATTTGTATGTACCTTCAATAGTGTTTTTTCTTTTGAACAAAAACATGTTTCTTTAAACTTTTGAGACGCACCTTACTTCTATTTAATTCAATTCTTGTTCCAAGTCTAGTAAATCAGTTTAAAGAAAACTAAATAACAACAGGAAAAAAAAAGCTTTAATAAACAATTTTCTGAATTAAACTTTCAGAAAATTTTCCAATTTCGCTACTTTTTCGGACTTTCGTGACCTGTAAGCACCCTATTTTAACAATGACAATCACGGTAATGAACACTGCTAAATGAAATATGGCCAACGAGAAAGCCAGATGAAAAAAAGAAACTGCTACACAGTGTAAGCGACGTTTGGAAAAGGCTCGACAAAAATATCAGGAGAAATGTGCTAAGGAGAACAGAGGATCGAGTCACAGGATGTATGCGAAACTTAACTGGAAATTGTTCGAGTAAGCATGTCCCAACTGAAAGCTGAAGTAACACCCAAGGAACACGAAGCTCCTATTGGAACAAGTGTGGTACACGAGTGCATCATGGCAATGACCCGTTCACCACGTGTTTAGCTTGACATTTTTTTTTTTTATTTAAGCAAATTATTTATTTTTTATTTAGCATTGTTGGAGATGATATTTCCTTTATCAGACCTAGTCTCATTTGTTTTTGTGTTCTTAATACGTGCTTAGTTGATTTTATTTGCAACCTATTAGTGGTAGCCTATCTTTACAATGGAGAATTTTTATTTGACTATGTGATACCTCATTATACAGCGATGTAGCTTCTGTGGTGGTGGTGAGATTCTTCTTTTTTTATTTTTTTATTTCTACCATTAGTTGGCCCTAATTCATAGTTCAAGAAATATGAGGTTTAAGTAAGACAAATTAAGAACTTACAGCCTGTAGTTTTTCTTGCGGATAGATCTTGCAAATTTTTTTCACGTTTTCATTATTTTTGCAGCTGTAATTTGTGATGTTTGTAATGAGTTTTCAGTGAGCTAGCTCAATTTCTTTTATTCTACTATTGCAGAATATGATTCTGTTCCCTTTTCATCTCTTCAATTTGGCAACATGTAATTTTAAATTTTTTCTTGCTAGCTTTGTTTAAAATAAACTGTCTGCTGCAGTGAAAACATTGAGTAATTTATTCTGTTTCAGACTATTGTCTGATGTAAGTTTTTTTGAAACTTATTTGTTCCTTCCTGGCAACTAGCCTTTATTGGCTGTGTAGGCGGTAATTCGGACTTTGTAAGTTTTCAAAATTCTTGTTCATTTTTTTTTTTTTTTAAATGATCTGATAAGAATCTTTCCTTTTCCCCCAATCTTATGTTTGATGATAAATCAATTGTCAATTCAAGCATTTAAAACTTGTAATTTTTCTTAGTTCCTGTATTAACTACGCAATTGTAAGCCATAGTACAGGAAGTGTCATACGATTTTAGATTTTACATTAGTTAAAATCTTATCCCCCCCCCCCCCCCTCTTAAACATTAAGAACATGTTATTGTATAAGCACTTGATTTTTGAGCCACGATTTCTGTGTGGCATTTATGAATGAAATCTCCTTTTAGCACTAGTTTTCCATTAAACAGCTAATTATACTTGTTGAGGATTTGATGAGCCTAAAAGTTAAGAACTTGGATTTCAATTTCGTTTTGGAACTTTCGGTTTCTATCATGAATCTTCGCTTTAGAAACTGTTGGTATCAAATATCACTTTTACTTTAGGTTTTTGAATCTCTCTGTTCTCTTTGTGTTAAGCTGTCATGGAAGAATGTTCTGTAGTCTTATAATGTTCAATAAAGTGTTACCTGTTTGTGTATATTGGATTGTTATCATTGAATTTCTGGAAATATGGAAACTAGAATGAATTCGCAAACATTTGGTGCCAAAACCCGGGAACATTAAATTGGAACTGTAAGTAAAATTTATTGAAACTATAATTTGAACTCAACATTGAAGCGATAATGTCAGTTGAACATTGAACTCTTAATATAAAACTGGAACCGTAGAATTTATTGAAGTTATTCAACTTAGAACTCTGTGAAACACATTGAAATCACTGAAATCATAAATTTCTTCACTTTATGATAAAACGTGAAACATGTCTGAAATGGAAATTGCATTGAGCAAGTGTAAAAGAAAACGTACGAGTTTACGTACATCTATCACAAAGATAAGTACTACAGCGGAAGAGAAACTATCATTGACGCCTACTCCATATGATGAAATAGAAAAATTATTGGCACAGCTAATAAGTAAGGAAGTACAAATTAATCAACTTGATGAGCAAATCAACGCTTTACTACCCGATAGTGATGACCATGATGAAGAATACACAACCGTAGAGACTTATCAAAATAGAATCGTGACATGGAGAACTAGATTATCACGTGCTTTAAAGAAAAAAACTGCAATCAACAGAATAAATCAGACCCGCTCGACCCAAGAAAACATCACCAGCTCATCTCAACAATCTGATCAGGTAAGCAATCTCTTACCTATAATTCCTCATATACATTTACCGTGCATAAACTTAACTAAATTTAATGGAAATATATTAGAATGGGCTAAATTTTGGGCACAGTTTAAAGCCAGCATTCATGAAAATGATCAAATAACAGAAACTGATAAGTTCATATACTTAAAAACATTGTTGACTAATGATGCTGCTGATGTGATGGCTGGACTGGCTATTTCAGATGCCAATTATAATGTTGCAACTGACATATTAACAAAACGATTTGGAAAAAAAGAAATATTAGTGAATGCGCTACATGGCTGAATTAATAGCGCTCAGGCAAGTGAAAAAAAATGAGTGATGTTAAAGCGCTAAGAAAACTTTATGATACTTATGAATTACATATTCGGTGCCTAGCTAATCTTGGGATTAATACTGAATCATATGGTACTATATTATGTCCAATAGTAATGCAAGCGATACCAGAAGAAGCTATTGTTCAGTTTAGTAGAGACAGATGATGAGCAACAGTGGGATGTCAATGATATACTCAAATTTTTAGAAAAGGAAATTACTAGATGAGAACGAGCTAGTCGAGTAATGAAATTGAGTACGTTACAAAATAACAATGAGGAAACATTGAAAAGGGGAAAAATGATTACAAATCAGAATAACACCTCAAAGGAACAACGATTCACAGCTTCTGCCCTGATGATTACTACTAAACAATGCATCATTTGTACCAGTGGAGAACATGAGTGGTATGAATGCCCTAAAAGCGATAAAGAAAAAATAGAAACATTTAAAAAAGCTGGCAGGTGCTTTAATTGCTCCTCTAAAGGTCATTTATCACGTGACTGTCAATCTCCAAAGAGACAGTGTACAAAATGTAAACGTAAGCATAGTGGTCTCTTCAGTTGCAATTTAATTAGTAAAGAAGAAAATAAGAACTCTACTCAATCTGAAACTCAGGAAACGACAGTCAACGTGATTATACCCAGCGAGGAGATCAATCCAGGCAATGTGCTATTACAAGTAGTAGAGGGTGAGATTGTAGCCAATGAGGAAAGATTAACTGTACAGTGCTTATTTGACACAGGAAGTCAGTGCACTTTTTTGTCACAAGAAATAAGTAATCACCTACAATTAGAATATATTGGAACAGAAACTTTATCAATTTACATCTTTGGTAAAAAAAAACAAACACAGATCGAAACGTTGAAAAGGGTTAAGGTGAATTTACAATGTGTAATCGAGCCCTATGAAATCATTGAAATAATAGCATTAGAAATTTCTCAGCCTGTGAACGTTGTCCCCGAAAGACCCACTAAAGAGCTACAATTAGCATTAGAAATGAAAGACCTTCATCTTTCTTGTTGGAAAGCTACAAAAACAGGAATTCAACACCCTAGTCTACTGATAGGGAGTGACTGTTATTGGTGATTGACTACAGGTACAATTAAAAGCTCGTGACCATTGAAACAAAGTTGGGATGGTGTCTGTCAGGACCGCTTAACACTGGACTAAGAATTCAAACTGCGCAGGTGAATCTTATTAGATCAGCAGATGAACTGGAAACTCGTTTGAAGATGTTCTGGGATATAGAACATATTGGAATCGTTGACTCGTGTCTAAGTACCAGTCAAGAAGAAGATCTGGCAATGAAACAATTTGAAGAAAGTATTAAATGGAATGGAGAGCGATACGCAGTTCGACTCCCCTGGAAGAAGGACCCATGTACTCTTCAAAATAATTATAAAATTGCCAAAGCTAGATTAAAATCTTTAACTAATAAATTCCTTCATGATCCACTGTTATACGAAGAATATGAAAGAGTTATTCAATGCCAGCTAAAAGATGGAATTGTAGAAAAAGTTGAAGATATCGAAGCGGAAAAAGGTTCTGTATTTTATCTTCCACACCGAGCTGTTGTACGTGAAAACCATGAAAGTACAAAATTACGAATCGTGTTTGATGCTTCGGCACATGAACTGAAAGCTGCATCTTTAAATAACATATTGTGTACTGGACCAAACTTATTGCCCAATCTGATGGAAATATTAATGAAATTCCGCGAAGGAAAAATTGCATTGGTTGCAGATATAGTAAAAGCCTTTCATCAGATCTCACTGAATCCAATAGATAGAGATGTAACAGTTTTTTTGTGGCCAGAGAATCTATTTGACAAAACAGAATCCAAAATTCAAATATACAGAATGATAAGAGTACTCTTTGGAGCAAGACCCAGTCGTTTTCTTTTGGCTGCAACCATACGTTACCATTTAAAACAATTTGAAAACCAATATCCGGAGACATGTAAACATCTGAATTCTTTGTATGTTGATGATCTTGTAACCAGCACTGCAACAGAGGAAACTGCAACAGCATTATATGAAGAAACAAAATGTATACTACTGAAAGCTTCTATGTTACTAAAGAAATGGAGAACCAATTCAGATACACTTCAAAGGAAAATCAATGAAGAAGATGACAGTTCCAGTAGCGAGATCATAGAACTTCTAGGTCTTACTTGGGACACTAAACAAGATGCTATTGGACTGAAACCAGTTAATGCTAAGCATAATTGCTAATGTTTATGATTCATTAGGAATGGCAGGACCATTTATAGTTAAAGCTAAATTGCTGTTACAAGAGTTATGGAAATCTGGACTTGATTGGGATGAACAGCTTCCCAAAGCAATATTAACCGAATGGGAACACTGGAAACAAGAACTAATATGGTTACCTGCTCTTAGAATGAATAGACATCTACATTTAGATGAGAAAAATACCGAAATACACATTTTGCGATGCCAGTATGTTCGCATATGGTGCTGTGGTTAATGTAAAATACCAGAAAGATTCAGGAGCATTCCAAACTGCATTTGTTATATTCGAATAGCTCCAATCAAAAAATTGACTTTACCACGACTAGAGCTCATGGGAGCCCTGATGGCAGCACGCCTTTCAAAGACTTTGAAAAAATATTTACCGGACAAACTTATCAGATTTTGGTGTGATAGCACTATCACACTGTGCTGGATAAAGAGTTCTTCAGCCAAATGGAAACCATTTGTAGCAAATAGGGTGATCGAAATTCAAAATTTTACCGACCCCATGCAGTGGAACAACTGTGGTGGAATAGATAATCCAGCAGACTAACAGGAGGAAAATCTCTAGAAACATTGATTGATGACGAACTAAGGTGGATTGGCCTAACATGGCTCCAAGAGACTTCTGAGAAGTAGGCTTACTTCGACACGAACGAAGATGTTGAAGAGGAAAACTTTGTTACAGTCAATGTACTTCTCAACAAAGAACCATCGTTAGATGTCATAAGATATGGTAATATGTACAAGTTAGTACGTGTAACTGCTTGGATCTTTCGAGCCATCAATAATTATAAAGGTGCGAAAGTGATCGGACCACTTACAGTACACGAATTGCACAGAGCAGAATTATATTGGGTGAAAGTACCGTAATTTCACGCAGATAGCCCGCGGACTATCTGTATTTTTTCATCTGAAAATGGCTCTGCGGATTATCCGAGGGGCGGATTATCTGGGAACAAATTTTTCCAAATTGCAATAAATGGTAAGTCTATAAAGTGACGTCCGCAAGATGGTGGCGGCCGCGAGTAACAGAAATAGATGAGAAGTTTACAAAATAATATATTTCACAAATTTGCCCATTTATTTCTGATAGTAGTTTATGAAGTACAGTGCTCCATCTATATAATGGCAATGTTTGTGACAAATCCAATTTTTATAACAAGTTGCCGTTATGTAGACAGAGCGTACGAAATTTCACACTTGCGGATGTTTAAAAGACATTTTCCGATTTTCAAATGTTTATTAATAAATTAGCATCTATGATTTTACTTCCTATACAGTCTATTAAATGCTTTAGAATAAGATTTAAGTCAAAAATCGATGTTTATTTTAAAAAAAAAAATAAAAAAAAATGAGTAAATAACAATACTTATTTCGATTTCACTACGCTTGAGTAACATTGACTTACAAGCAGCCGAAATCGCCGTTTTCACGTTTTTTCGTTTCACCATTTCCCAATTCCGCAAACGGAAAATTATACTGATTATTTAGTTTAAACCAATTATATACTCTTCATCAGTAAATAAGAAATTAATTAGCTAGTTTAAACTAATTTATTATAACTTTATCCAAATATTTATAAATAAATTGAATTCGGATGAGTTATTTCAGAAAATGTTAGGGTTGGAAAGCTTCGGAGACAAAAGGCAATCACGTGGCTTAGATATTTTCCCTTCGCTTACACTTCGATAAAAAATTGGAAATTTGCAACTGCAGGCAAATAAACACTGAGTAGAGATTGTACTGTACTTGTGATATAAACAGATAAACAGTTAAATCACCGATTGAGCTTTCGTACACATTTTTTCTGAACTACTTCAGTCACGTGATTCCCGATCTTTTTGCTTGGAAATCAGTATGAACGTTTATTAACGACCGATCACTGTCGAATGTGATTTTATTATTAACGATCAATAAAACTTATGCAATAAAAACTCAGCTGTAGCCACCGATAACTGGTCTTCTTATCCCTCTTCCTTGGCCTCGTTCTTATTGGTGGCTACGGATAGCATTTTCCTGTTGTTGTTTTTTTTTCAACCTCATAATAATCATGATCGAAAATTAAAGTGATAGTTACTGTTATGAAAGATACAATATTAGTTTCACCACGGATGGATGATCCCTGTCAGAGCGTTCAGAGAAAAAAAAAGGAGCCTTTTCTTTCAGAAGCTCGTACTTGTCACGGGAGATGCATTCCCGTGGAGCTGTTTACTTTAGCGTAATCCATGCGTAATACCCATGAAGCGAAATCGCTAAACAGACGCTAAAGTAAAATTGTAAAATTGCTGACACATCGGGGCATTATCCTAATGAAAGCAAGCAAATTTTACAATAAATAAAATCTCATCACAGCTTAATAAATTTTATTGATGCTTATTTCTGTAGATAAAAACACGATGGCCTTTGAATTGATGGTTTTAAATTAACGAGTCTTTGTTCGATCTTTTTCTAACATTGAAATTAATATTCTAACCCCTCGGAACAATAATTAACCAGTGACATAACTTGTCATTCATAAATTATTAAGAAAAAACAGTGTTAAAAAGTTAATAGGCGCGTTCGGCAACTGATTCTGACTGACTGCTCAGAAAACGACTTGTGACATCATAATCTAGTCAGAATGGTGACGTATAGGTCAGTCGAAAAATTCTTGACTGAGGAAGTCAGAAAATTAATCCATGACATAGCCTCTCTGCTGTCCACCGTGGCAGGGGTCAAGGATAATAAAAGATTAAGGAAAAAACCGGGCTTTTCCCCTTAATCTGTGGTGGGGGTTCTGAAAAGGGTGTGCCACGGCACTGCTATGCATTGTGAAACTACATGGCCGTGCCGCGAGAAAAAAATCAAGAAAAAGTGTGCCGAGTAAAATAAATGTTTTTTTACAAATAAAAGTGATACGGTCGTTTCACTACGAAAACTTTTCCCTCCTACTACAGGAAAGCGATTGCATTTTTATTCCGATAAATATTAAAATAATTAAATATTTTTATTCCGATAAGTATTAAAAATATTTCATTTTCTTTGCTCTCGAAAATGGCAACAGCAATTTCAATGGGTTCTGGATAGAGTGGATTTTATTACTACAGTAATTGCCCTATTTATTTTCAAATTAGCCACGTTAGATTGCTCCATGAACTATCTAATCATCTATTCTGCAGGTCGATTTTGCTTCAGTCTTCAAGTCAGTCAGTTTTTGCGTTCGGCACTTCGACTCAGTTTAGCTCAGATCAAGTCAGAAACTCGTCATAGGTCACATGACCTAGTCAGATCTGAGTTGCCGAATGCACCTAATGTCAGCGATTTTCTCGGCCGGAATTCACTGTACTTGCCGATTCACGATTAGTTGAAGATGCTATGTCATAGAATGCTCTCTATCGCTATTGGGCAGCACCTAGCAGTGAGTGCATTGATAGAACCATGGCCGCTGCCAAAGAAATAAGGAGTTGCGCTCTTTCATTAAAAAGAGATTACTGAAATTATTTACACATTTAAATAATAAATTTATAAAAATTTCATTAAATATATAAAAGTAATGAAGATGGCTATGTAAATCTTAAAATTACTAGCTAAATAACTATTTAAAATTACTACTTTGAGAAAGGTTTGAATGCCACTTTTTACACAGGCTTGAACTCTCGGATATTCCGCGGATTTTCTGAGAAGCGGACTTTCTGAGAAATTTTTTACAGGAAAGGTGTTTTTTTTTTATCCTGCGGATTATCCACGTGAAATTACGATAGTAAAACAGAATACATACAGAAATGAAATTGTAGCGTTGAAAGAAAATAAACCAATACCTTCAAACTCTTCTGTGATCAGTTTGAACCCGTTCTTAGACGAAAACGAAATCTTACGAGTAGAAGGACATTTGCAGGCAGCTGAATTACAAGAGTTTCAACGTCATCCCATGATCTTACCACCCGATGATTATGTCAGTAAACCAATTATTGAACAACAACATCGATTAATATTGCACGCAGGAGTAACTGAGACGATGACACAAATAAGAAGTAGATATTGGATCCCTAGATTATGTCAATGTGTCAAGAAATATATAAAAGGCTGTTTAACATGTACAAAACAAAGATTGAAATCCACTTCCGAGATTATGGCACGTCTACCTGCTAATAGAGTAACACCGTCGTCCCACTTTGAAACCTGTGGAATAGATTTTGCTGGACCATTATTTTTGAAAACAGAACTATGAAGAGTTATATAGTTCTGTTCACTTGTGCTACTACTTGTGCCATTCATTTAGAACTTGGTCTGAATTTTACCACAGAAGAGTTTATATTAGCTTTGATAAGATTTACAGGGAGACGAGGTGTCCCAAAATAATTTGTTCAGATAATGCTCGCACATTCAAACGAGCTGATAAAGAACTGAAATATCTCTTTTCTTCCGCCAATAAGCAATGCATATACAAAATTTTTGTGTTAATCGGCAAATAAACTGGTCATTTATTGTGGATAAAGCACCTTGGTGGGGTGGCTATTGGGAGAGAATGATTCGTAATATAAAAACTTGTTTGAAAAAACTTTTGGGAAAAGCATTGTTAAATCAAGTTGAAATGGAAACTGTATTGATTGAAGTAGAAGCTACTGTAAATTCCAGACCTATAATTTGTGAAAGAAGCGAGGATACTATTGAGCCACTAACTCCAATCTCATTTGCTTATGGGAAGACTGATTACTGATCTACCTTTGTTTAATTATAATAAAATTGATAATACTAATATTTGTTCTTTTGAGTTTTCTTGTAGGTGGAAATATCGCCAACGGTTAATCAAGCTATGGTGGCGCCATTGGTCCAATGAATATTTGCTAACTTTGAGAAATTTTCATCACCTAAAGACCAGAAGTTCTTCAACACCTTTAAAAGTCGGTGATGTTGTCATGATATGTGAAGAAGGATACCAAAACAAACGTGGAAGATGGCTCGCAGTCACGAATGTTTTCCTGGACGGGACAAAATACGTTCTGTTATGTTGACAATTCCAGACGGAAGACGCCTGAAACGAGCTATTCAACGTATCTGTCCTTTGGAATTGACAGATTAACTGTCAATTTCCGGGGGAGTGTATTGAGGATTTGATGAGCCTAAAAGTTAAGAACTTGGATTTCAATTTCAATTTGGAACTTTCGGTTTTAGAATCTCTTTGTTCTCTTTGTGTTAAGCTGTCATAGAAGAACGTTATGTAGTCTTATAGTGTTCAATAAATTGTTACCTGTTTGTGAATATTGGATTGTTATCATTGAATTTCTGGAAATATGGAAACTAGAATGAATTCGCAAACAATACTATGAAACTATCTGTGACCAACTTGTAAACTACAATTTCACTTTTCATTTTTAATACAATTAATGAATTTTTGAATTTCTTTCTGAATTTAATATTTTGTTGTAAGATAATTATTCTGCAACTAGTTGTTACCCGCGGCTTCGCCCGCCCGCGCCATCTGTTGAGGGGAATTACAAAGTAAAAGCAGATAATTTTAAATGAAAACCCCAGAAAGTGGAGAAGGGGGGGGGGGGGTCGTAGGGGGCTGATTTTTGGCGATAGAGCAGGTCCTTTATTGATAAGCCTGCCCTGAAAATTTCAAGTCACTAGCTCAAACTGTCTAGGAGGAGATAGAATTACAGATAAATAAATAAATACACGCAACAGTTTTAGCATGGTTATTAGAAGTTAGTGGTTGGTCAACTCCTTTGTTCTCAACGCTAAAAACGTAATTGGGGAAAACTGCTCCCACTAGGTGGCTTCGATGTGTCAGTAGTCTATTGATCACCATACATTAAGCTTAGTTTCAATGGAGACCTTCGCCAATGCTCATTTCTTTTGCTTATTTTTTTATTTTTAAGCACGGTTATTTTTTTAATTTCGGTATTATTTAATGTTGGGTATTTGTTCTAATTTTTTTTTTCTGTTTTATGAAAAGTTTTTGTATTGCACGATGTTTGAATACCTTTTAATTTGGTTATTTTGTGTATGTTTTTGGAGTCGTTTTGAATGAGTCGTCTATTAATTTTATTGTTTGTTACTGATAACTTCTATTTTTATTATTATATGAATAATAAAAATAACATAACTTCTATTAATATTATAAAAATAACTTCTATTTTTATTATATAAATAACTAATTATTTGGGGTATATATTATGGTGAGGTTAAGATTTTTTTTATTCATTGAAATTATTTGATTGGATTAAGTTTTGGTGTACAGACTTCTGATAGATAATGTGGACCTTATTTGGATTTTTCTTATACCTCAAATATTAATATTTTATGATTTTATTATTCTCCAAGTTATTGGTTGTAAAAGTTAATGGGTTGTGTACTATTGTTTGTATAGAGTTACTGGTGATAATTAAAATGTCTTCTCAATATTTTAATTAAATTTAGATATTTTGTTTATGCTGTGAGGTATTTAATTATTAGTATTCCATATGGTTTATATAAATATTTTTGATGATAGGTGATAATGAAGTACCCATAGGTTCACCTGTTTGGATATAAATTTTGTTAATGAAACATAAATGATAGTTTTTATGATTTTTAATATTTTAATAAAAGTAAATGTTTTTTAAATTCTTTTTTATGTTGTCTAATGTTGGTATAATTGGAATATTTTCATATATATGTATTTGGTATGTCTATTGTAAAAATATGGTCATGATATCAGGTTTGGCTGTTTACATTATTCTTTATACTGATAGTGAATTTTTATTTATGATTTAATTAAAAAATTTTATGAAGTATATTAAAATATCTAGAAATTTTACTAATTTGGTGATGATTCTATTGGTGTTAATTGTTTTTGTTATTCAATATCTATTTTATTTACTTTTTTTAATTCTTTTATTTTATTGATTAAGTTAAAAATTATTATTCGACAATTACAATTTTTCATAATTTTAAAAAAATATATTTATTATTAATTAAATATAAGATGTTTTATCTAATTTGTAATCACCAAAAAAGATGTTTTTGGACATTAAAAAATACTTTTAGAAATTATTCTGAATTCCAAGATTGTCTTTTGTATTTTATATTCCCTACATTTAATTTTTGGATTATGTAAAATGAAATAAAGTTTTAAAAAATTAAATAAAATTGCTTTAATTCACTGAATTAGTAGCTGAATCAGCTACAACGTATAGTAAAAATGGACTACTGGTCTCATTCAATGCCACCTGGTGGTCTCCTTTGGCGCTAATAGCCTTTTGAGGAGGAGTTGGCCAACCACTAACTTCTAATAACCATGGTTTTAGTATATAGATATTTGCTTATTTTGTCAATTTAATTCCCCTGGAAATCTTGAGCTATGATTTCTTTATATCTACAGTTTGATAATTTTGCTCATTATTATAGTAAATGAAAAAAAAAAATCAATAACAGCTCAACTATTTTCTATAATGTCTGAATTCTGATTTTATTTAAAAAAAAAAAAAAAAAAAAAAAAGATGTCAAGCCTATTATATTCTTGTCACTGATTCTTGAAAGGAAAAAGATTTTAAAATAATAATAATTCAAACAAAAGTAATGCTATATTTGGATAAGAGTAATTTCAATGAACGGAACTTAGTGTTTAATTTGTAAAATAGGTTATTGCTGCACAAAATAAAAAACGAGAGTTTCTTTTAAGATGTTTATCGAATCTTTTTGTATTTAGTAATACTTTAAGAGCGGAATGAAATAAAACTAGTTATTTCAGGAGATGCTTTGAATTTCACTACAGTGAGCACTCAATAATCTGGACATTGTCGGGACATAAAAAAACTGTCCGGATACCAAGTGTCCATTTTTCCAAGTGTCCGGATTAAAGAAATTATAAAAATAAATGTGTGTATAACAGTCTTTTAATATTCGTTACATATGTAAATGAAACATTAACTAAAGATCAATGTAACTATTGAAATGTTTATTACTCCAGTGTATATAGTGAAATGATATTGAGTTTTTATACAACACAGACATTGATCGATTGAAATCCTGTATTTGTAGCCTTGATTGACAAAATTGAAAAGTAAAACAGTTGAAACCACACTTACATATGAATTTAATTACATAAAAATAACTAAAAAAATCAGTTATGTTCTTTGTTTTTTCTTACACATTTTCTCCTTTACAATGATCTCATCATTAATTCCACTGGACTGAGTCATTGAATCAATTTGCACATCGGTAATTAAAAAAATTTTTTCAACAGATCAGCAGCTTTCTTTGGTTCATGCAAAGTTGGAATTTCTCTTTCATATTCTCCTTTTTCACATTCTGTGACCTGAATGAATCTTCATTAGTTATTTATAGGTTTCTACGAGGGTAGCCCAGAAAGTAATGCACCGCAATTTTTTTCTTCAACAATTATTTATTGAACACACAGAAATTTATACACACATTTCTTCTAAACTCCCTATTTTTCCACATAATCGCAGTCCCGTTCTGCGGCCTTCTTCCAGCGAGACACAATGGCATGTATGCCCTATCGGTACCAGTCCTTGTACTGTTCACGCAGCCATGTCTTCACGGTGCGAGTCACCTCTTCGTAATCCTCAAAATATCTTCCACGAATGGCATTCTTCAATGGCCCAAACAAGTGAAAGTCTGAGGGCGCTAGGTCAGGGCTGTAGGGTGGATGGGGTAACATGGTCCAACCCTGTTTCGTGATGTGTTCTGACGTCAGGTGTGACAGCCGAGGATGGCCGCCCCGACCACAGCAAGTCTTGGAGCTCTGCCGAACCGCTTTCCAATGGCCTCACCCTCTGTGCCCAACGACTAACCATACTTCTGTCGACTGCTGATGCTCCATAAACTGCACAAACGTTCGTGAATGTTTCCAGCCGTTTCTTGCTTCGCAGTGAGAAATTCAACGACGACACACTGCTTGTAACATACATCACTTACAGACGCCATATTGTTCCATTACTGCACGTACACTATCTGTCGGAAAAAACGGAAACTTTGCGCACGCACTCCGAAAACTTCAAAGAATGCATATCTCAAGTTTTACATTCGTACCCACAGATGAAGAGAAACAGATGGGAAACTCTACCACGTGACTGGAAATCGCTACGTCATTTTTCAATACTACTTTCATGGCACTAGTGAGGGCACAATTTTGAAAATAATAAATAAAATAACGTAGTTTATGTATTAATTCTTATATAATGTTAAAACATAAATTTGTATTCAAAAATAAAAAACTGTTTTATATAAACAAAATATAGTCTTGTTGATTTGTCATGTGGTCATTCATGTGAAGCACTTATGTTTATATTAGCTCGCCGATGCTCAATAAGGAATCGTGGTAATGCAATAATAATTTCTTTTCATCTGCGATAATCCACCTGGCATCGTAGAACCAGTTTTCAAAGTTTTTAATTAATTTGAATTAAATTATTAAAATAATTCTGATGAAAAGAACGTTAAACAACGTTTTTATCTGACGTCATATCACTTGCCTCTCCAACAATCCATTTGCGGGAGAATGACGTAATTATGAACTAAACCGACTGTAGCCGCGAAGCCAGGAGTGCTTTTAAGGAAAATTTCATTGGTTGACTTTCGTCACGTGATCTCTGAAAAGTTTCTTTTGTGGCTATAGAGAGTTTCCACTCTGTTTCTTATTCCTCTGTGTACGTATCATTGTTGGGGATGGAGAAAAAAATTGTGGTGCATTACTTTCTGGGCTACCCTCATACAAGCAAGTTATCGAAGAACCTATTGTAAGTTGTTTCATCAACAGTTTCTTTATTTCCAACAGAGACCTTCAATAGAGAGACATGCCATTTCATAATTTTCCCATAGAAAAAATGTAATATGTTGTTAATAAGCACCCTCTGAACTTCTCCAATGAAACTCAGGCTATCCATGAATGACGCAAGTAGTAACAATGAGGCAAGGCATTATTGATGTTACAGTAAAAACTATTCTGCAAAAGTTTGACTGGGCGTGTCCAATTAATTTTTCGATTTCAATTGTTAGACTTGTTGCAATGTCTAACAATTGAAATTGGAAATCTAACTGGACAGGCCCAGTCAAACTTTCGTTATACAGCATACAGTAGAGCCTCCGTATAGCGAAACTCAACGGACCAGCAAAATCATTTTGCTATATAGGTATTACATTGCATGGAGGTGGTCTTGCTGGTAATTGCATTTATATACATATATATTATAAATTTAGTATTTGTATATAAAAAGTTAGTATTTTATATTAATATGAATAATTCTTAACATTAAGAATAAAACTTTTTCAATACTTGACATCGCTGCCTATCTAAAGTCATCTAGGTCGCCATTGCTGAAAAATTTTTTGGATTCGCGATTATTTTTTCTGAAATACAGTGGGGTACCACGAATCCGGAAAGCTCGAGAGCAGAAGCCTCCCGGATTCACGGTCTTGTTCTTTGGGAGAAGTAACACAACGCATGTGTAATTAAATCATTTCTGACGACTGTTATTTAAAATTTATTTTAAAATAAAGGTTTTTACAATTATACAGTTAAAGTCATTGTTGTAATATAATCTTATTTATTATGTAATTATATTACGACTTTATCTCGATCATTTTTTTTTTGTTGTTGTTGTTTTTTTTAACCAAACATTTCATAACTTCCAAGTCAGTTCTTCACGTTTGGTTAGCCACTGTCGAAATTAATTTTCCCAGTGATGTTTCTAAGAAGTATCACAAAATCAATTATAACTTAGAGAATTCAGAAATGACTGGATAACGATATAATGACCAGGGAGAACACCTTGTCCACAATTGGAAATTTATTTCGCATATACGTATTTCGAACTCCTTGAGTTCATTATTCAAAGCCAAGTAAGTGAACTCAAGGAGTTCGATATATGTATATGCGAAATAAATTTCCAATTGTGGATGAGGCATTCTCCCTGGTCATCATTTATAACTATGTATTATTTTTACTTCAGCAGAAGAGTGTTAGAAATTGCAGGAAAATTCAATTAGGATCTGTGTGAAATCAACGTTTCAAAAGTGCAGCAAATTCATTGGTGAATTAGGCTTATCGGAATGTACACATTGTCGGCGATCAGGCCTAACAGTTTATTCTGAAAATGCACTAAATCAAAAATACTCGAAACTGTGCATTGTGAATATAATTTATTAAGAAATTTTAATTAAAACTAAATTTTATTCAGCAAGTATGAAACTAAGCAACTTTCACGAGTCTTAAACATTCTTCATCCGTCGATGTTTCAGCACTCGATGGCTTCCTCCCCCCCCCTCCTCCTTAAAAAATTTAGCAATTATTTTTGTGCATGTTACATAATTAATATCAACGAATGTTATTTTTTTCTTAATATAATTTTTTTCCTGTAATGGTTGATCACGTGGCCCTTTTAATAAGTGTATAAAAAAGATTATGCTTTAAAAGTAAAGTGGAAAAAATTGAGCTAAACCACGCTTGAGATTGAAATGCGCATGTTCACCCCCCCCCGGGAATCGAACCCAATTCCGGAGTTGCCGTCCCCCACGGTAAGGGGAATGTGAAAGCAGAACGGGCTGAAAATAATTTTGTAATACATATTTTATGGAAAAATACCGATAGAACGTATCCATTAAGGCCTACGAGTGTTTTTCATCGGCCTCGGTAAAATTAGAATTTCATAAAAATGTTTATGGGCTAAAATGTTTAAGCCCATAAACTTTCAATAAAATAAATTCATAAATTTGAACAATTATTAAAGTTTTTAATATAAGAAATCTTCAGAGTTTCGACAGCTTTTCTAGTTGTTCTTGTGCCGATTCTCATAGAAAATAAATTTTAACATGCTTGCACATTTAAACTCCTCGGCAGGCTGCCATTATTGCTGTGCAGAGCTTCATGGGTAGTTCGTTGCAATAACGTTCTTGAGAACTCTTCGTAATTTCGTCGGAGTAATAAAGGAGATCATGTTTTGCTATAGTGGCTAAAATGAAATTATAGTTTTGCCGATAAAATAAGCCTGATGCCACAGCCGCAGCCGACTGGGCAGAGCTTATGACGTAAAAACTTGTTTTTAACTTCGCTTGTTGGCAGTTTGCGATAATTTCGTTCGCTGGCTGTCGGGTCATGCTAAGTACGGGAACCAAATTTCGTAACAAAGAGCTAAAATATACCTTAAAATGTATCGCCTGGGTCGCAAAATCCTTACGTTATAGGGATACTTACACTATAAGGATTTTGCTATATGGAGATTGAAAAAGCATTAACTCTATAGGATTTTTGCTGGGACCACAGAAAAATTTTGTTATAGAGAAAATTTCGCTATACAAAGGTTTTACTGTATAAGTTTCTTTCAG
>JAHWFO010029798.1:850354-874261 GCA_023313115.1 Rhysida immarginata
TTTTTTGTGTTATTTTGAGAGCTAAGGAACCCATAAAGTTTTTAAAATTATCAGGAAGTTATTCAGTCAGGGTTAAGTAATATTTTTTCAAGTTGAAATCAAGTAACAATTTCTCTCAAACAGAAATTTTAATTTTGTGATCAAAATCTGAGCTAGTAGTAGTTAGAATTTTGGTGTTTAGTGTTGTTACAGACGAACACACATGCTAGCCATAATACTAACTAAGAAAATCTCAAAGAATCACTTCACAGAAAAAGTTATAGCTAAAACCGTCCAAAATTTGTAAAAAAAATTTGAAAATAAAACAAAAAAAATTCATATCTCGAAAACTACAAAAAATCTCGGAACATACATGGGGTCCAATCGATAGGTATGGGTGTCGCCAGACCACAGACATTCGCTGGTACAGGTTACATGGGACACCCTGTATACACTGACTGACAAAAAAAGTGAAGCACCCAGAAGGAGTGGTTGAAAGTGAATGAAACGACATATGAGGAAACATGTGACTTTATTGTACTGATTACAATATCGGATGAAATGGACAACACCATTAGCAGTACAGGTGGAATGTTGGTGCCAGGTCAGTAGACTGTGGCACGCCCTCTGGCCCCAATGTTTGCCCAATGCGGTTCGGAGTCTGTGTCAAACAGCCTTTGGATCCTCTCCCGAGGCAAGTCAGTCCACAGTTGTTGCAGCTGTCCCTCCAGATCCCGCAAGTTGGTACTGGGACGGAGTCGCCTTCCAATGTCATCCGACACGTGTTCAATGATGGAGAGGTCCGAGGATCTTGCTGGCAACGGGAGGACCACAACATGCTGTAGGCAGTCCATAGACACAGGTGCTGTGTGCGGGCGTGCATTTTCTTGTTGGTACAATGTCCCAGGGTGCTGTGCCAGAAGGGGTGGGACGTGTGGATGCAATATGTCTGATGTATCGCTGTGCCATCAAAGTTTGCCGAAGCACTATTAGAGATGACCTGAAAGCATATCCGATGGCTTCCCACGCATTGATGCCAGGGTTAACAATATGGGAGGGTTGTGCCCTCTGCCCTCGACGCTGCCATACGCGAACACGATGGTCATCGGAGGTCATGGAGAAGCGGGACTCATCACTGAACATGATGAGACGTCGGTCATCCTCTGTCCATGCCTCCTGGGCAAGGCACCACTCTAAACACAGGTGTTGGTGTTGTGGTGTTAATGGCAACTGATGCATGGGACTGTAGGACCCCAATCCGGTGGAGGCGAGTCGAGACACTGTGCAGGAATTTAGGGTGTTGTAGGGTCTCCAGTACATGTTCGCAGATGGCAGGTGCCGATGGCATGAGATTCCTTAATGCTTGGAGCACCATACGACGGTCCTCCCTTGGGGTGGTGTTTGTTGTTCAACCTGAACCTGCACAACGTGCATGGGTGCCCTCATGTACCCACCAATACCAACATCGGGCCACTGTGACATCTGAATGGCCCACATGCCTGGCAACTGCACGATACGACCAACTAGCCTCATGCACTCCCACAATGCAGCTCCTGTCAATTGGTGGATAGGATGTCTAACGCATCTGCGAAGCATTGTGGGTGCTTTGTACAGTACAGTAATCCTGTCTGAACGTCTTGCGTAACTATCGGACTCACAGGAGTTGACTGGTAACAACTTAACATGGCAGTGACATCATGAATGCACTCTGGTAAGCGTTCTAGACATTACAAATCCTTGGAATCTAATAGTTTGCATCAATGGTATGCATCTTTATCGAAATAGGATAATATTGGACCACTCCTTCTGGGTGCTTCACTTTTTTTGTCAGCCAGTGTATTTTTGGATTTTAACTGTGCTGCACTACTCATGTTGGGACGATAAGAGAAGCTACTCATACGCCTGTGAGGCGCAATATAGTAACTAATGGATTATTGAAAAACTAATTATTTTTATAAGTTTTTTTTATTATGAATCTATATTTATGTATGTTATCTATAAAAAAACACAATATATGAAAATATATTATAATTTTTTATTATCAAAACTTAAATTATTTAGACCTCTTTAAAAAGCTTAACATTTTAACAGTCTTTTTTTCATAGGAACTTTAAAAAAAAAAAATAAACTAAAATTGCACATTTCTTTTTAAAAATTACTTAATTAGGAAATAATCAAGTAGAAAAACGTAATAAAATAACAATTTAAAATGTTAAAGGTACTCGGTGCAAACGTCAACTTTATGTTCCCCACATATGGATTTTTGACACTTAGCGCAGGTCATTTTGGACACCCTCTTCTTTTTAGAAGTACAGTAAACACAATATCTTCTTTTTTTCGGTTGTGATGGACCATCATCTACTGCAGAAGTGTCTTCGGAAGGTTTTTTCAAGATACCTTCTATAGTTTCTCGTATATTACGTTTCAAAGTGGGTGCTTCTAATCTTTTTTGCATCCATTCAGTTGTCAACTGCGTACTAAGTATTTTCATGAATTGTCTACGACTCAAAGGTTTCTCATTTTTTGTTGACATATTGTGACAATATATAATATATGAATTCACAAAAGTCATATTCAAAATATTATACAAAATAGCCATGGGCCATCGGTTAGTCTTCCTTGAGCAAGACACAGAGGAAGTCATTTAGTCGAATGTATCAACGCCGCCCTTGGTTTGATTGTAAAACATGATCATTTCCGGTTTCCCCGTTTCAGTATTTAAAATCCCTTTTTCGTCACATGAAGATAAAAGGTACACCATTTTAGCTGGCTTTGGTTTGTAGGAAACCAAAGTCAAATATCCATCATAGGCGAACATGGATGTACCAACTGGTCGTAGCCGAGTGTTTTTCATCTCTTTGGGGATTTCCCGTTTATTAGACCTAATCGTGCCAACAAGCGTGAGTTTATATGGTTCAGCAAGTAACGATTTCGCCAAGGGTACAGAAGTGAACCAATTATCACACGTTACGTTACGATCAGTGCCATGTATAGGACGGGATAATTCTTTCACGTAATACTCTCCCTGTGGTAATCCTTGGGTGTCTGTGGCTTTTCCAATATATGGCAAAGCGTTCACCATATATTTTGTTCCACTGTCACACATCATAGGTATTTTGATGCCATACTTATTGGGCTTGTTAGGAATATACATCCGGAAGGGGCACCTAACTCGGAATCCAACTAACTGTTCATCTATTGTTACATAGTTCCCCGGTGTGTAATTTGATTTACACTGCTGTATGAATAACTCCCATATCTTCCTGACTGGAACAAAAGGATCTTCTTGGCAGAGAGTAGTACGTAAAGTCTTGTCATCCATTCTAAGACAACGAGTGAGAAAGTTAAAACGCTCCTTGCTCATCACAGCTACGTACCTAGACCCTGAAAAAGTGCTATCAAATAGCTCCGTTGTAGACAGGTGGTTATCTTTCATCGCAGCAGTCAGAGTCAGAATGCCGAAATAGGCTCGAATTTCAATTGAGCAAGTTTCTCTGCAGGTAGCGTGGGTATTTCCAGCAGGTCGTTTAATGGAAATTTCCACATTCGTCCACTTCACTATCTCATCAATAATGTCTTCCGTGATGAATAAGTTAAAACATAAAACAGGCTCATAGACATGTCTACACATTCTGGTTGGACCTCTTGAAGTGTGTACAATATTGATAGCAGCGGTTCTGCTGCAGCTTCGGCCTTTAGAAGTAGACCAACAGTGTTGGTTCTTCCCTCTCAAGTTTTGACGTGCCGGAACAAGAATACGATGATCAGTACTGGATTGCTCCAAAGTCTCGGAATTTTCTGGAGTAATAGATGGCACAGTTTCTTCGACCCTTAATGCACTCGAATCTTCTGGAATTTCATCTTCTATGTATCCTTCTTCTACATCTTCCTGAGCATCTTCTTCGCTAACATGATCTTCAATTTCAGAGTCGCTTCCCAAAAAGTCAACATCACTATCGTGATCGCTTTCTTCTAGCAAATTGGCTATTACAGCATCCGTAAGCCTCCTATTACTTGTCATGACGTTAAAATATCAAATCACACCTATAAAGATGATAAAACTCATTGATATCATCCAAAAATAAAGAAAAACAACTAACTTGTTAATAGCGCAAAAGATACATAAAAGCTACTCATACGCCTTTGGAGCGCCAGGGGTAGTGATATTAGCCAAACTAACAAACTTACCACAGTGAAACAGCCGCCCCGCTCAACGTATTCCCGACGACTGAGATACCCGAGAATGTCAATGAAATACGCGCGAAGGGTGAAAAGAGAGAGAGAGCGCTATTAAAAATGCGCGAGCGCCTTTGCGACGTAGAGTAGTTTTCTAGGGTTAACAAGACAGGGTAATTCAAAATGATGTCCAGCATTTCAAAATTTTACTATGCATTTATTTTATAACATACACTAACCAGACCGGGTTTAAAATGCCGGAAAACTCAAATATTTTTATCCTTCCCACAATTGGAAGCTGTGGTGGCACTAATGTCGCAATAAAAGTAAAGATGGCAGCTGTGAATGAAAAGGCATGAAAAAACAAACTCTATAATTTTAGTCCAGCAGGCATTTCATAAGCAATTTCATAAAGATTGCCCTACTGACAAAAGCTCCAACTTACTGGAAGCTGGAAGTCTGGAGCTTCCTGGTCGTTGGATTGGTCGTGCCGAACCGAACGACACTGTGCTGCAGGAATCGCCGCCGAGGTCACTGCACCTCATACTGTGTGACTTTTTTCTGTGTAGATTTGTGAAAAACTAAGTGTACGTGCCACCGCTTGCGGACAACTTGGATGACATGAAAACACGGATTCGTAATGCTCTCGGACTAGTAACAGCAGACATGCTGAAAGGAGTTTGGGATGAGATTGACTATTGCCTTGACATTGTCTGGGTGACTCGAGGGAGCCGCATAGAACATTTGTAATGCTAGAATCAATAAATATTTGAGTGTTCCTGCATTTTAAACCTGGTCTGGTTAGTTTATGTTATAAAATTAATGCATAGTAAAATTTTGAAATGCCGGACATCATTTTGAATCTCCTGTATGTCGGATTTTAGCAATCATTGTTTTATGCATCATTTTGTTGGAAAAAATTAAGGTTGGATTATTGTTAGGCACTATGGAAGTTAGCATTTTATAAAGAAGATTTTTACTGTAAATAAATATACTTCTCAGGATCCGTTGGAAATCTGAAGAACGAAAGGTAATTTACACAATAACGTTGGGCACAAAATTTTGCAGCACAGCACAGACCAGACATGCTTTTAGAAATCTAATTTGACAAGTTCTATGAAAGTCTTCACTCGTTGATTTGCTCCTTGCAAAACTTTGAACATTTTGCGAAACTTTGAATCGAAACTATGTCGTCGTAGTTACAGCACCATATGAACTTCTCCAATGAAACACCCAGGAATCCATATTACAAGCAAATTAAGTAAATGACATGTCTCTTTATTAACTGCCTCTGGTTTCCAATAATGCATCACAACTTACATATTCATCAGAATTAAAATGCTCGTGGATCTATTTCATTCATTACATGTGTAATCCTCAAACTTTCCATCTCCACGCCACTATCAACATAAATATTAAAACCAACATGCTTGAAACAATTCTGGGTAGTTGTTTTTGTCACGTTACCCCAAGCTTAATCAATCCAATTTATGGAATCCAGTATCGTCACGTACTTGCAAAATTCCACAGGTATCAATGATGTATTAATTCCAGCCACTAATGACATCATTAAGAAACGCCAATAATGAGCTTTGATAGCTCTGAAGATGCCACCAAATGGTTGCAGGATTGATATTGTATTTGGAGGAAAGAAAATCACTAATATAAGAAATCTAGACAGTCACATTGTGAGATGGGCAATTATCCATGAACAGTATAAGTTTCTTTTTGATTTGCATTTCCTTATTTGCGACATACAACCACTTTGTGAAGATCTCCCCAATCATCCATGCATTTCGGTTTGAAAAGTAATGAACAGGCAAGGAAGTTTTGTTCACTTGTTTAAAACATCGAGGATTCTCTGCATTTCCGATTACCAGCGGTCTTAATTTTTCTCCAACTGCATTACATGCAAGTAAAATGGTGATACGTTGTTTCACTGTTTTCATCCCGTTTCGAATGGCGAATTTAGTACAGTAGAACCTCGATTTTACGAATCTCAGGGGACCAATAACATTTTTTCGTAAAATCCGAACTTCGTAAAAACTAGACCAGAAAATTTGGGAAAAAAATGATTTAATTGCAGAATAAATAATGTTTTACAGTTTTTTTTAGATAAATTAATAACAATTTTAAAAGCCAAATAAAAGTCAATTTGATTTTTTAAAATTGTTTAAAATTGTTGTTTGTTGCAAATTTGCACCTGAATTTAATTCCTTCTCAATATGATTTGATAATTCAAAAAAAACTTTCAAAAATTTTATCTGGGGGATTTTTCATAGAATATAAATGTTTTTGCAGTGCATTTTAAGAGTTTTTAAGGTCCGAAGATGTTGTTATGGGTTCCTCTTGGGCTTCGTTGTCGTCATTATCATCAATCTCGTCTTCGACGCCGCCATCATTGATAAAATCACAGATGAATCATAGACAAAGTTACCACTACCAACAAACTCAGAAAATTTATTATTGAAATTCAACCTATTTATTAAGTTTTCCCATGCTTCGAATTCTTCGAAATCACTATCACTAATGTCTGCTTGGCTTTCGCAATCAACTGGCTCAACAACCGGGGAGAAGTTGGAGCCAAACACTATGGACAATATTCAACAAGGAAGACAAGAAACCACCCATCCACATTAGATGTTTATTCTGACGAATGTGCATTTCGGCAGCCACGCTACCTTCTTCAGCGTACACAGAGGATTTGATCAGAACAGACAAAACTGTTCAGATGAGTTACATTAGGTACATCGCAATATTTATAGTACAGAGTGAAGTTAAAAGAGCCAATTACAAAAATTTCAATACTTAAATTAAGCAAGGTAATATAAATAAACAACCTGACAGTCAATTATAGTTCATCCTGGGAATTGGTCCAGTTGGATTAATTCTTCCATTGGTCAATTTCGGTAGGTGCAAAAGCTTCCCGACGTTTTTCAGATGGCTCACGTTTACCGGGCCTACGTCACTGTTCAACAGTCTTGCGGGGTCTTCACTGTTGATCGCGTACGACTTCAGAAAATTCAATAGGCTATGTACTATGTCAAAGTTTGCTAGTGCTATGTACTATACTGCCATCACCATAAACTTGCAGCCTTTAGGCATATGGTACATAGAGCCTTCATGATTCCCCTGAATACTGAAAATAGGAAAAAAAAAAAAAAAAGAGCTACAAACCATAAAAGAGTTTGCTAAACAAAATGGCTTCCAAGAAAACGGTGGACAACATTACCAAGAAAGTAAAACGAAAATTAGCCTTGCAGGATATCACCATGTTGCACAGAAGAAAGAATACAGATGCGAGACTTGTCCTACCTTACAACCAACAACTAAACAAGGGCTTTGAAAGAATCGCCAAAGAAGTGGGTTTGGAAATCACGTACAAGAGCTCCAACACATTGAAGAAACAATTAATGAACCCCAAAGACAAGGTTAGCCCGGAAAATAAAGCAGGAGTGTATAGATTGCCATGTTCTAAATGTGAGGCGGTCTACTATGGTCAATCCTGGAGAGCAGTCAGGATCAGGTTTAAGGAACATTTGTCATGTATCAAAAATGGAAAATACGGGGTGTCAAGGTTTGCAGATCATATACTCGATCAAGGACATGACTTCAAACGGGAAAACTTTTGACATAGTACATAGCACTAGCAACCACCGCCTATTGAATTTTCTGGAGTCATACGCGATCAACAGTGAAGACCCTGCAAGACTGTTGAACAGTGACGTAGGCCCGGTAAACGTGAGCCATCTGAAAAACGCCGGGAAGCTTTTACACCTACCAAAATTGACCAATGGAAGAATTAATCCAACTGGACCAATGACTACCCAGGATGAACTATAATTGACTGTCTAGGTTGTTTATTTATGTTACCTTGGTTAATTTAGTATTGAAATTTTTGTAATTGGCTCTTTTTACTTCACTCTGTACTATAAATATTGCGATGTACATGATGTAACTCATCTGAACAGTTTTGTCTGTTCTGATCAAATCCTCCGTGTACGCTGAAGAAGGTAGCATGGCTGCCGAAATGCGCATTCGTCAGAATAAACGTCTTATGTGGATCAGTGGTTTCCTGTCTTCCTTGTTGGCTCAACAACACTACTTTCAACATTTCCGATATTGTAAGTGAAACCAGCTTACGAATCGATTTTCTCATATTGAAACTGTCTCATAATGCAGCGTAAACACGTGGTTAAGTACTGGAAGCAAAATGATTCATTTGGTACATGACCAATTAGAGATAGGTATCATTTGCTTAATAAAAAAGCTTAAAATGATTAATGATGAAAAATAGGAAAGAAAATTCCACAGCCTGGATTCAAAGCAGGAACCTTTGGCTCAAACCGCCAACACACCAACCAATTGTGCCACTGCGGACATGAAAGTTAAACGCTAATTACATGACCTTAGGGCTTGGTTAGAGCAGTTATCTAGTCCGCAGGCTGGGACTATCTTTCCTAGGGCGTAATTTTCATTTAAAAATAATTCATAAATATTCATTGAGGGTTTCATCATATGCCATACCTTAGTTGTTCAAATTAATGATGAAAACTAGGAAAGAAAATACATATTAAATAATCCCAGCCTGCAGACTAGGTAACTGCTCTAACCAAGCCATAAGGTCATGTAAATAGCGGTTAGCTTTCACGTCCGCAGTGGCGCAATTGGTTTGCACGTTGGTGGTTTGAGCCAAAGGTTCCTAGTTCGAATCCAGGCTGTGGAATTTTCTTTCCTATTTTTCATCATTAATTTGAATAGCTGAGGTATGGCGTACGATGAAACCCTCAATGAACATTTAAGAATTCTTAAATTAAAATTTGTTTAATTAATGAAATTTTTACTCTTAATTACTCTTGATGGCTTCGTAAAAACCATATTTTGTTTTAAAAATACTTCGTAAAAATGACAGTTTATTACAAGAAAATTACAAAATTGGGGTCGGAATTTTAGAATTACTTCGTAAAATCCGGAATTTCGGAAAAAACAGTTCGTAAAATCGAGGTTCTACTGTAAAATGACTTTTGGATGATATGACTTTGAAAAATAGACCAGTTTCGTCACAGTTATAAATACAGTCCATTTGATAACTTTCAATTAAGCCATTCAAATTTGACTGCCACTGTTCACAAGTTGCAGCATTAACTGAATTGGATTCTCCATAGGAAGCACCAAATTTGACGTCATATCTTTTCTTCAAGTCTCCAAGTCATTCATCCGATGCTTTAAAATCCACGAGTCCCATTTCTTTAGCCAATGCAGAAGCTTTGGATTGGATTATAGGTTTTATTACTGGCACATTCAAACTGCTGGCCTTTGTCACAAATTTGAAGTTCATTTAACTGTGTTATGCTGCCAGAGTTTTCAAGTTTTTCATTCTTGGATTACACATGGCATATTCTTCTTCATACAGTGTTCTTTTTTTCACAATACCAAAAACGGTACTCTTTCCAATTCCATATTTGGTAGCTAAATCTAGAGTAGTTGAGTCTGCTTTTTCTTTAGTCATGAATTAAATCAATTTTCTGCTCTATCGTTAATGTCTTTTTATTTCAAACTTATTTCAGACATAACGAATAAATAAAAACAGCTTTTGGGACAGCAAGTCTGCAAACACTGAAATAAAAAGATGGAAATGCAAGAAATGAGTCATCAACTGCGCACTTGGAAAAAATTATGGAAATGCAGGAAATGAGCCATCAACTGGGCATGGGACACATGGAAAGATTCCCAATCTGCATTTATCGAAAGTTTTTCATTTTGAACCCCAGCATGTCCAGATTAAAGAGTGTTTCGTGAATGGGACGATCAAAAAAAGTTTGTCTGGTGTCCGGATTACAGAGTTGTCCAGATTAGAGAGTGACATTTATGAGTTTGCATTGGTGAAAACTGAGACCAACAATATGTGTCCAGATTATCAAGTTATCCGGATTTCATTATGTACAGATTATTGAGCATTTACTGTATTAAATTTTTTTGTTTTAGGGAGTTACCTGTAAATTGACTTAGCCAATGTATGGGTGTGGTGGTTAGACCAATAACTATTTTGAGTTAAAGCCATGCTTAAATTTCTGAAAGGGACAATAAATTAAGTCCAAAAGTCTTTATTATTCTGTGTAGGTTGGTTCTGGAGATTTTTCCAGAACCCCAGGATCCCACACAAGCAGGTCACAACTGAGAGCTCAAGAAATATCCGAAGGACACGAAACTAGACTGGAAGAAGATCGACAACGAAAAGAACAAAACAGAACATGAATCCCTGGAGGAACGCTTATCTTGACTGGAAATAGTTCGAAGAAGCATGTCACAACGCCAACATCAGGCCCAATGCATGCAAGCAGTGAATTCCGACATGGCATCATTTGAGAAAGCGATTAATACGTTCTGCAGATTTGCCTGCAAGATCTGTACGAAGCGCTGCAAAGACTATTTATGGTGTGTATGAGACTAATGAAGGAAAGACAAGTTTCAGCATGTGAATGTGCATTTCGTCTGTGCCACCTGCCAATGAGAGGCAGCTTAATATCAAGATATAAAGTACTGAAGTTTGATGAGCATGGCGCCGATTCGCCGATCAACGTTCCAATATTGAGAAACGTCTAACTGAACATAGGAACTACGACTTTGAGAACACCAGAACTTGATGAAATTTGCAATGCATTTGGCTCCTCACTATGGCAAATCACTAGATGACAGTGAAGAAAACATCGATGATGATTCCTATGATCAAGCTCAACAATTCGCACGAAGAAGAAAATTGATAATGCTCTCCAACAAGACAACGATGTATGAACCAAACACCACGGCAATCGTATGAGTACCATACTCTGTTAATAAATGCAATTGTTGAGGAGGATACAGTATGCTGGTTCAATACATGACATTCCGTACTGAAAGCAACCTTATAGAAGGATAGAAAAACTCACAGGAAGCATTCCTAGCAAATGAACAGCATTTAAATGAAATGAATGAGAACATGCAGTTGTTCAGAGAGCACAAACAATTAGAAGTTGCATTTTGACAAGCACATGCATTCCAAATCATCGAGGAAGCAGTACCAGTTGAGCTAGAAGAGGAAGTTGAAGCCCAACATCAGCCTTTGAATAATTTACAGTTGCTTGTTGGAATTGAGCTATGAATGCTGGCCAAAGGCAAATCTTCACCATGGTCACTAGAAGCATCGAGAGTCAACTGAATGGTTCCCCAGAGAGATTAAGAATATCTCTCACAAATGGCAGAGGAGTTGGCAAAATCTTCTTCTTGAACTTATTAAGAATTGACCGATGTTCTGGAAAGAAATCTGTGACTGTATATGCCTTGACTGGAATAGCAGTTTGTTTAATCGGTGGCTCAACGATACACTCACAGTTCAAGCTATTGTTCAGAGAGTTGCCATGGTTAACTGGAAATTATCTGAGAATCATGAGACAACAATGGAGAGACACAGAGTTCTTGATAATTGATGAAATCTCTATGGTATCTTATGAAATGCTGTGTATGACAGATTCTAGTCTTAAGGCAACTCATGGCTAAAGAGGGTGTATTGTTCGGTGGTATCAATGTCATACTCATGGATGACTTATTCCAACTTCCACCAATTTGAACATGGATGACGTGCAGTATTTGAACAACCCATACGTCAGCGAGATATCATTCCTCATCTCTGGAGACTATTCACGGAAAAGATGCATCAACGAGGTGATAATACCTTCATAGACTTGGTCAATGCGCTAAGAGTTGGAGAAATGAGAGCTGAACACTTTCAAATCCCAGCAGACCACATGCTTAAGAATGAAGTTAGAGAAATGACAATTGATAAAGCACTGCGCATATATCCAACTAAGAAGTAAGTCGATGAAGATAATGCAAAAGTCCTTGAGTTTTTTCACTGCAAAGGTACGAAAATGTAAATCATCATGGCACACATGCTGAACTAGTAGACAAGACGAAATGCTGATAATACAGTAAAATCTCCGTAGAGCGAATGTCGATATAGCGAAATTCTCTCAATAATGAAATTTTTCTCTGGTCACGGCAAAAATCCTATGGATTTAATGCTTTTTCAATCTCCATATAGCGAAATCTTTAGAGTGTAATTATCTCTATAACGTAAGGATTTTTCGGTCCGGACAATAAATTTTAAGGTATATTTTAGCTCTTTATTAAGAAATTTGATTTCCACACTTAACGTGCCCAACTGCCAATGAACGAAATCGTTCGCGAACGGCCAACAAGCGAAGTTAAAAACAAAATATTTACGTCACAAGCTCTGCCCAGTCGGCTGCGGCTGTGGCATTAGGCTTATTTTATCGGAAAAATTACGAAGAGTTCTCGAGAACAACATTATCGAACCAAAATACCCATGACGCACTGCCCAGCAATAATGGCAGCCTGCTGAGGAGTTTAAATCTGCAAGCATGTTAAAAATTTATTTTCTATGAGAGTCGGCATGAGAACTACTATAGAAGCTGTCGAAACTCGGAAGATTTTTTTTAATTAAAATCTTTAATATTTGTTCAAATTCATTTTATTGAAAGTTTACCATAAAAATTTTTATGAAATGCTAATTTTACAGAGGCCGACGAAACAACACTCGTAAGCCTTAATATACACGCTTATGGATATGTTCTATCGGTATTTTTCCATAAAATACATATTACAAAATTATTTTCTGCCAGTTCTGCTTTCGAATTTTAATTATAATAATCGCGATCCAAACAAAACTTTTAGCAATGGCAACCTAGATGACTTTAGATAGGCAGCGATGTCAAGTATCGAAAAAGTTTTGTTTTTAATGTTAAGAAGCATTCAAATTAATATAAAACACTAGATTTTTATATATAAATGCTAAATTTAAAACACCTATGTCTTGACTCGAACAAAATTTAAAAATCATGTCTTGACTCGAACAAAATTTAAAAATCATGTCTTGACTCGAACCAGTAGTTTGAGGGATTTGGGAGTAGTCTTGTCCGACAACTGCTCTTTTACTAATCACTTACATCAAATTTATTTGGATATGTCGCTTTGCATTGGATTGATGAAAAGGTGTATTCATTTTTTCTCTGATATTAGAACTTTTTTTACTTTGTTTAAGACATTTGTGATACCGAAAATAACCTATTGTGCCTGGATTTGGCATGGTGGTAATTCTCAAAGCTTGCAAAAAATCCAACGAAAATGTTCTAGTTTTAATGCTTTTAATATTCAACGCATAATTAGTAAATGTTTTATGAATATCCTTGTAAGTGTATTTCCTGGAAGAGTGAATCTTGCACCTTTGGTGAATGATTTTAACTTTCAAAGTCTGAGGTTGACACGTATGGGTTATGTACTTAATCCCTCTCTTAAATGGAAAACTTTTATTTTGCGTATTGAACCTGTAAATAAAATTGTAACTAACTATCTTAATCATTTTAATGACATCAGCCTTTTGGTTTCTAACGATCTTCATTTTCACGATTTTTTTTTTTTTTTTTTTTCCCCTTAGTTTTGTGTGTTTTTCATCAACCCCGGTTTGGGCCTTGGCCTGTTGGCAGACAACATGAGGTTCATCAGTGTAGTTGCCTATGCTGGTTCCCCTCAGTTATTGTTACATTATTATTATTATTAATTATTATTATTATTATTATATGTAATTTATATATCAAAATTATGCAAATTTTAACACTATCTCCATGCAACGAAATATCTATGTAACGAAATGATTTTGCTGGTCCGTTGCGTTTCGCTATACGGAGGTTCTACTGTATTGACATTGCAAGCATCATACCGAAGGATATTAACAAAAGTGGAGGTCTACCACAATCACTGGAGATCTTTGAAGGTGCAAACGTGATATTGCGATCAACCATCAATGTTAGCAAAGGACTTGTCAACGGTGCAATTGGATTGATTGTCGAGATTAGATGCCAAACTTCCGTCGAGATCAATTGTATGCTGAGAATATTCCATCAGTTCGTATCGACTTTGACAGAGATGGAATTCACCTAATCGATCCAATATCAATTCAATTCCCTGCCATTTATAGCTATGGAACTGCTGAAAGAAAAATGCCGTTGATATTATCATTGGCATCAACAAATACAAAATCCAAGGACATAATGGTGATCATGCTGTAGCATACCCAAAATCAAAGCTCTCTGAGAAAGGACAAGCCTATGTTACAGAGTCGTGTGCGTTCATAGATGGAATAATAATTGAAGAATTGGATTGTGCACAACTAACTGGAAAGGAGCCTTGCAACAATGCTACACTGGGGAAAATGAACAGAATGAGAAAATCATAAGTGACCAATACATTAGCTTCATATGTGTATTAGCATATGATATAGGGTTATTCCATGTCAAGTGGCCTAAGGGTCCCAACTCAACCCTCTCCAATTCTCATGAAATTTTTACAGGATGTACATATGGGTCTTACATGAAGCCTTGCCAAATTACAGCTCCATAAGTAGTATGGTTGGGCCACTAGTCATATTTTGGTGAAGGCTACTTTTTTGACATTGCGACTTAAATGAATAAATCAAGTTTGTTTTATCATTGCTCTTGATCTAAGGGACTTGTTATGCTGAAACTAAGTGATCCTGTTCAGCTTTTTGGGTACAAGAGCTTAGTTGTAGAACAAAAGTTCAATTTATGGAAGATTTCTCATAATGTTCTATCCAAGTAGCTCATAAATCTTGTCAAAACAAATTTGGACTAAACTTTAATCAGCAGGTATCTACTGAAAGAATAACTTTCCGAAGCTGATTCTTTAGTTATTTGCAGCCTGTCAGCATGTCAAAGCTGTGCAAGTGGTATCTTGATTGCTGAAATAATAACTGACAAGGGAAGTACACGAACATGTATCTCACAGATTCCCACCAAACTGAAATATGTTACTCATCTAAAGCTACTATTGATGCTTGCAAAATAAGATAATGCGAAATATTGTTTCTTTTAAAGTAAATTGCGAAAACGAAAAAATTTGATACATACAAAGATTCCATTGTTAAAGCCATAGTTAAAGCGATTTGTGCGTGTGTGTGTGTGTATGTGTTAATGCGTTTGACAGAACTAAAACTTCTTTCTTCCACTACTCAGTAACAAGACTACAATTCCCTTATCATTGTAGGCTGTCAATAATAAGCCAATATGCACGAATCCACTTCACATGATAGCAAAGGATGTAGACAGCAGACGACAATTTAATACATTGTCAAGATTCTAAACAAACTTGGGCCCGGATTCACAAAAGCATCATTAGTGACTTAACGACAACAGTTCGTCGTTAAGGCATCTCACAACATTTATTGCTATTCACAAAACCTGTCGCAAACAAAAACGTCATTAAATAACGATAGCTCAGAGCTGTCGTTGTGGTGTCATTACAGAATGTTTAAAATGGCGGAAGGCTTGCACACGACGAAGAAAGACGCTGTATTCTAATGTTTTGATTATAGTGACACAGTATTAATGAAATATGAGTAAACGAACATATTAGATACAGTACATTTTCTAGGGATGTGATTTTTCAATTGAACGAGAGGCTCAGTCGATGTATAAATGGAAGAGCAAATTGGCGACCTTGTTCAATCATTTCCCCCTCTCACCCAAAAGGTATCGAGTTTCGTAAAAATATCTTTCTATCAAATGCTTCTTTATCAGCAATCGATGTTTTCATAAAAAAAAAATTTCAATTTCTGAGCATTTGATATTTTCTAGAAAGAATTATTTTTTTTTTTTTTACGTAGTCATCAAGTGCAATTCCGAAGAAGTAAATTGTTGGTTTCGCTTTAGACCTTCCTTCATTTTCCTTACTTCCACTAACAAGGGAATCCCTCGAACATGTATGTCACAGATTTCCACCAAATTGAAATATGTTACTCAATTGAAGCTACAATAGATGCTTGCAAAATAAGGGAGTGCGAAATTTTGTTTCTTTCAAATTAAACCACGAAAAAGAAAAAATTTGAGCGCACAGTCATACAAGGGCTCCATTGTTAAAACGATGTATTAATGCGCTCAATGGAACTTCTTTCTTCCACTACTCACAGCAATGAGCACGAATCCACTTCAGATGAAATAGACAGCAGCAGACTGCAATTGAATGGCTTCTCAAGTTTCTAAACAAACTTAGTTTTTAAAATAGATTATTACAATTAGCTAATTGCCTTCCAGTAAAAAATGTGTAAGTAATTAATAACCATTTCCTTAATTTATTTCATTTTATTAAGTAATTCGGTAATCAAACACGGGTCTGGCTTCATGTGCAATGTCGAGTAATACGTTGCGTTGGTGAGGGGATATGTATCGCAGTGCTTTATAATTTTAAATAAAAATAGTCTTCATGGATGCCTACCTCATCTTATAAATTATTTTGAGACGAATAATTGTACAGCTAAATTAAGGTTTTATGCTTAATAACAGTGCTCTAACTGCAATTCTTTGGCGATCACCGCTAACAAGTTCGCTTCCCCTATTTCTGCCATGTTTGTTGAACTCTGCGCACTTCCGGAGCGCTTCACTGCCGCGCAACGCTATCGCTTCCACGGTGTGCTTGCGCGCAAAAACAAAGGCTATGTGGAGTTCCCTTGTAAGTCGAGATTCTTATTGGCTGTTTTCAAGCAAACTCAAGACATTTCTGTACTCTCGAAATCACACTACCATTTTCTTGTAGTTACGTTTAAAAAGCTACCAATGTCTATTGTGAATTGCATTTAAGACAAATCGTAGAACTGATAAATTTACCGACATCGTTATTGTACAAAATCGTTACTAAAGACGTTTTTGTAAATCCGGGTTTTAGTTCTTTAAAACAGATTATTAAAATTAGCTAATTGCCTTCCTGAGAGAAAAAAAAAATTGTATAATAATTAATAACCATTTCTTTAATTTATTATTTCGATTTTATTGATTAATTTGGTAATCCTAAATTTTCCGGCAGTGGCGTCATGTCGAGCGATACGCTGCATTGATGAGGAGGTATGTATCACGGTACTTTATAATTTTAAATAAAAATAGCATTCATGGATGCTTACCTCATAAATCATTTCGAGACGAATAAATGTACAGCAAAGTTAAGGCTTCGTGCTTAATAACAGTGCTCTAACTGCAATTGTTTGGCGACCGCCACTAACAATTTTGCTTCCCCTCTTACCACAATGTTTTTTGAACTTCTCACTTCCGGAGAGCTAACGCCGCCGTGCAACGCCATCATTTCCATGTTATGCTTACACGCAAAAAATAAAGTGTGTTTGAAAAACTTCGTGTACTGCCCTTTTGAGTTATCTAAATTCAAAGTCTTCTCAAGAATTTTATTCGTTTGGCTCATTTTCAAGAGGCCATATCTCAAAAGGGGTCACTCCAATTTGATTTTTCTGGACACCATTGAAAAAAAGCTCACTTTGGTTTACCAGGAAAAGTTTTTTGTGACATGTCAGTTTGTTTGTTGTTTTTTATTTATTTGATTTAAGGATTGTTGCTATTGATTTATTCTGTTTATTTATTTATTTTTTTTAAATTCATGCTTTATTTATGAATTGTTGTACATATGTCTCTTATGGGTATTTTCTTAATTTTGTCTGAGTTTTAGAGTTTTGTTTTTTAGCTTTGCTGATTTGCAATGGATTTTTAATTTTGTGCATATCTTAAGTCAGCATCAATAAGAAACCTAGGACGAGCAAGCATTGTCGGGAAGATGGAATTCTCCATATTCATCGGATGCTGCCTCGTCATGTCAATTGCTGACATGGAGTTTTCTTTTTGAGAATTAATTAGTTAAAAAATTTTGGATTTTTTTTTTTTTTGGCGTTGTGGAAGTAAAACAGAAAACGCTGCTGTCCCGTCGGTGTGCTTAAAAAATAAGCCTATTGTTCGGAAGCAAAGTCGGATAATGGGTCTTTCAGCCCGCTTGCTAGTAATCAGCCTGTTGTTTTAAAGTTGTTGAAGTGCAATTTTATGAAGGAAAATGATTTGCCCAGTGCTAGGTTGATGAGCAGTATATTTTTCTTTCTGCGCAGTATGTTGTTAAACCGGTCTGCAAAGATAAACCGTCGATGCTCTTTTGTTGAGCTGTGCGCTGCTATCGCTCTTCTGACCAGACGTGTTTCGCAGTGAAGCGGGATGGTTTGTATAACTGCGATGGAAATTATCTTTCGTCTGGATGGTGAGTGTTGTGATAAGTTGTTTTGCCGGGCCCCCGGGAATTTTTGAAGAAACCATTTGCGCTTTCTGTGTGGCTTCGGACGATTATTAATCTTAGCCAGCATATCCCTCATGCAATTGGGCGTTTCCGACGTTCAGAAAAACTTAGTACGATTTATACATGGAACGGTTATTTTGGGAGAAGTCATTCCATATGGAATTGAAGTGTTTCGAACGATAAATGTCTGTACATGTTTAATGTAATTAATAGGAATGCCTGTAATGGCGTCAGGATATTCTTGTGAGGTGGCACAAGTGTCCAGCCGTTTGACGGCACCGATTGTTCACCATGCAGAATTAGTACAACAGCTTAGCTCCAGCTGCTCTGGTTGGTTTTTTTTTTAAGTTATTAGTAATTTGGTCCGTGGATAGGACATGGAAGGCTACTGTGCCCCCCCCCCCTTCACATTTGCATAAGGGTGCACACGACGTTTTCTGTACGTTGTGCGTTGATTAGGTGGCGGTTTTTATCCGGTATCGGTGCAGAGGAGAAGCACGGGCAGCGTTCAGGTGAATGCTGAGCTGAGCACGTGAGGTTGTTGAGTGAACTCAGTGGGGTCTGCACAGTTGAGGGGTGAACAAAACGTGAACCTTGTTAAGCCACGAGCAGTGTAGACAGAGAGAAGTCTTAACTGCCAAGGTGAAGAAGACAGTTGTCATTAGGTTTTATTAGGGTTAATCTAAGTCTGAGTAGGGGCCCCTAGTTGTAAATTGGAATTATGAAGTAATTGAGTTTTGTATGTTTTTCCTGTGAATAAATCATATCAACATTTGTTTTTACCTCACAAATCCTATCATCTTTTATATACAGGTCTCGAACTCACGTGATCGTTCCTAGGTGGAGGTACCCCCAAGTGACGGAACAGTGAGTGTTATGCAGTGAAGCGTTTCGGAGAACTCTGCCGACAACAGTGTTTGCGGACGATCACCTTTGTTAGGAGAGCGCCACGCGTCGGAACAGTGAGTGTTATGCAATGAAGCTTCCGTCGTTGTTGCGTGTGTTCTACCCGCCGCCCCCACCCCCCCAAAGTGCTGGTTTTTGCTTTCGAAAAAGCTACAGCGGGAATTTTTGTCGCGCCAGAGATTTCGCATATCTGATCCATTTGATCAGTGGTAACGATTTATACCCTGGCGGATCCAGCAATATTGGTGACTTTGGAACGTTTGTTTACATCTTTCTTTACATTACATGTTAATGTTATACATTGATATAGCTGTAAACCGTCGCTTGGCTGAGTGCATGAGTTCAGGGCTTAACCGTTATCGTATATAATCGTTCTTAAGCGGTGTTCTAATTAAATCCTGTTGTCGGTCCTCAGTAAATATTGGTCGTTATAAGTGTATTAGCCAGTAGAGGTTGCATTGTTGTTGACAGGTTGAAATAAGCGTTGTGTTGCGGAATACAAGGGGTTACCGCTCTGTTTCCTGGCCTCAGGTGTTCTGGGAAAAATAGGCACCTAGGTGGAAAAATGCAAAGGAGAGCACAACGCATTCTGGGACAGCCTCTGCTTGGCTAATAGTGCAGGAGTGAGGGACAGCTGACATCGGCTGATAGTGTTTCGTAATTAGAGCAGTATTTAGTTGTGTGGTATGGTTATGCCTATGCTCTCATGTTCCAGTCATGACTCGGCAGAATTGGAATGCCAAATATAGCTCTCTAGGTTTTGATGAATTATGTTGTTCTGCTGATAAGTTTTAAACATTTTGGGTATTATTAGAGTTGGGGCCCCAAAGTTATTATATATTTCAATATATTGTGGTGATACTTTAATTATATATGGGAAATAAATGTTTATTCTTTAATATACACTCGCCTTCTCCTTGATCAGAAAATAACATCTCCCCGCGCAAGTCCGAAAAATCCGCTCCTGTCACGCGTGGGCGTTTATTGTTGTTGGAGGTACCTTCTGGCACCCCCCCCCCACCCACCCACGTGCTCAGGGCACAAATATACTGACTGTCCAAGGTCTCTCACTGAAGAAGCCTACGTTGTCAGCGAAATGTACAGATGAGCTTTTATTAAACTCTTGTTGTGGAATTGTGTTAATTTGTTTGTTGTACTTAACCATTGTCCACAGTCAATTGAGCAATGAGAAGAAACCACAAATCCACAAATAATCATTTTTAATGCCTCAGATGTACATTTCGAAAGCTACTCTTTCTTCATTAGTGAGCTGTTTAACAGACAGAGAACTCTGTATTTATAAGAAAATTGTGACACAAATAAACTGTTAAAAGAAATAAAACAATCCTCAAACCCATTACAAGAAAGTCAACATAAAACAAAAGCAACCAATCACCACCAACCATATCTCAGTACGACTTTGTTTATAAGAACCAGCAAGGGTTAACTCTCTGCTTAAAAGAGCTGTTTACTTTAAAATAAACTTTGCAAAAGGCAACCAATCCCCTACTGGCATGGGGCCTTCATCGTTGCTCAGTAACTGATTTGTTGCTTTGTTTCTCGCAATTTCTAATGATTCCAAAAAATATAATCTAGTATCTCTACAATGGTTTCGAAATGTACAGTCGAGTGCAAAAAGGTTTTTACCTGCTCCGTACGGGCTGAGCTTTCTGGATGTTGATCGGTAGCAAAATCAGGTACTTGTACGGAGAGTCAAGGCAGATTAGGATGAACCTGTCCCTTCTGAATGAAATTAGGGCAGCAGGTATATGCTTGGGATGTGCTCGTTGTGTGCTCCTTCCTGACAATAAGCGATAGCAGCTGACAGCAGCATCGTTTAAGTCTCTGCCTACTGCCTCGAATGGCAAAGTTCGAATCTGATATGGATAGACATTCTTTTTCTTTTGTTCATTATCACGTTTTTGATTTCGTTTAAGTTTTAAACAGTGTATGTAAAGAACACCATAAACAGATTAAAATTTTTCATCCAAGTGTGCAATTTGATCTGTTTATTTGAGGGTTTAAAAAAACTTTTCATGTTAATTGTCATGTCATGCATTATTCTATATTTTAGTTTTTAATAAAATATACACTAATTCATATCACCTTTACTTTTACAGAAATCCTCTTTTGTTCAAATCATTTAATATTCTCTACTATTAAAATATATAATCCTATATGTTAAAACGTAAAGCATTTTTTGTAAGAGCAAAATTGGCACTTCTGCGCATGTGCATCTGAAGCCAACAAAGAAAGTTACGACAATCCATCAGAAGCCAGGGATTGTTGTAATGAGACAATATTCAATCATTGTTTTGATTTAAATAAACTGAAGGTTTGCAGAAAGAAAATCCCGCCGAGGTCATGGATGTTTGTGTTTGTCTATTTCACCATCATCCTTTCATCCCAAACAGCTAGTCTCCTGGATAAAAGGGGAGATGCAGGCCGAAAATCCATTCATCCATCCAGAAAGAAAATCCTGCGTTGATCATTTTATGAAGTTTTCTTGTGACTACTGAAAAACTCTGAAAATGTTATGTTAAATGTTATATCGTTAGAAAGAGCTTCAAAAACTGATCATTTTATCCGCTAACACTATGTCTCAGTTTAAAGGCTGGTTCCCATAGCTCCGACAGTTCGCTACTACTGGCCACTACGACTACTACTGCGATTGAGAAGCCTGATCTGATAAGCATCGACGCGAGTCGTACTCGATTATCAGCAGAGGTGCCGGTTCCCAAAGGCGCAAAAGTTTGCAATTAAGACTTAACACTGCGCATGCGTTGAGAGAGAATAAACATGAGGTCTAGTTTATCAATACGTAGGCGAGTGTTTTCTTACGTTTTATACAGCTTTAAAAAACCATATACCCGTCAAAAATTATCAAATAATAAAGAGGAAAATAGTTTTACATTAGTCTGTGATAATTTATTTGACATTTCTCAACATAAAAAGGCAGGAGCATGGAAAACCATGATCGACGATTCGATGAATTTCCCTCCTCCTCCCGTCGCTGGAGCAACAATGACAAAGCCAATCAAGAAAAACAACGCTAGCTTTGTTTCTCTTGACTGTGCTTTGGCGCTGATAAAATAGAAAATAAAAAATTCATTTATTTCACAAATAGAAAAGAAGTAAGCCTTTTCTAAGTAATAAATTTTATATAAAAATGATTGTTTTTATATCTCAACAACAAAAGGGTCATCCAAAATGAATAATAAATAAAAGTTTTTTTTTTCTAAAAAGAAAAACATGAATCCACTTACAGTTTCCTTATATACAAGTTTAAAATTCAACATCCTACACTGCAAATAAATACAAAAATAGAAAACATTTTTTCATAAAATAAAACCACATTTAAAACACTTCTATGGAATCAAACAAAGGATTAAAAATAGTGCAAATATTTTCAAATTATATAATTAATTAATCATGAAATGTGATTAATTAATGTGATTCATAATCTAATAATTTTGCAAACTAGGGATACACCCCAGTGTATAAAAATTTTATTTTTCGGTTATAATTACACGATTTTCAATTTATATTTGAGAGCAAAGATAAATTGAAAATCATGTAATTACAATCGTAAAATAAATATAAATTTTTATACGCTGGGGCGTCGATATCCATTGACTGTTAAAAGTTTTGTATCATTTAGATTTATTATGAATTAATTTATTTTTGATAAAAACATTTTGATACAATTTTAAGAAAACATTTTAGTTGCATATTTTAATTATATATTTCGAAAATACTGTAGTTTTCTGATCGAATCCAAATTTTATAGACATTTAGAATATTGAATTTTAAATACCGTAATTTTCGGGAGTAATGCCGCGGCGTTTCTGTTATTAAAAGTTAAAAATTCGGCATGTGCGGCGTATCAGCCACCGCGGCGCTACTGCCAGAGATTTTACAAAAAAAAAAAAAAAAAAAGATAGATTAAAAATTCACTCCGATAACGATCGAGCGCGATCGTTCATCGACAGCGGGGGATTCACTCGATAATAAAGCACTCTTATTATCGACAAATTTATAGTATCGGTGTTTTTCATCGATGCTTTCCATCGAATAGTTTTGGAAACATCGATGTTTTCCCCAAATCGCGCAGTGTAATCAGTCATCGACAGGAAATAAATTATTTCAAATAATCCACGCTTTTAGTGTGGCTTTTTGCCCAGAGAGGCCACTTGGCTAATGATCAACTGGTCTAATTTTCGCGTTCGTCAATAGAGGGCAACCAATCAGAATAATCGACGCCCGCTAGAGGTCAACCAATCAGAATAATCGACGCCAGCTAGAGGTCAACCAATCAGAATAATCGACGCCCGCTTGTATGACACGTGTTGCGATATATAAGGGGTCGCTTTTGGTTTCATGGCAATCAGTATTTGGTTTCAATTACGACGAGCATAATCTCCCAGTATTTCTGTCTCCAACAACTTTTGACTTTCGACCGTCTGGGCAGATGTTCGCCCAGACTGCATCGTTGCAGGATTCAAGGCAGCTGGCCTGCCTTACGAAGAGATTCCCGCATCTGTGGTAGTAGGGGAAGACGAAAAAGAAAATGACCCACCTCTGCAGGAAGAATTTTTATCTTTATTTCATTCCGATTCGGAAACTTCGGATTTTGAAGGATTCGACTAATAAAATATATCT
>JAHWFO010029798.1:879261-889926 GCA_023313115.1 Rhysida immarginata
AAAAGAAAACTAAGTATAATAAAAGATAAGATCCCAGCGGAAGATTACCCCGGAGTATATAAGTTTAAGTGTGAAACGTGTGACATGTTTTATTTGGGAAGCTCGCAAAGAGGAGTGGGAATACGGATGAAGGAACATATTTCTTATGTAAAGAATGCTAGGTTAGGGGTATCATCTTTTGCGGACCATATCATTAATGAAAAACATAATTATTCTACAGATTTGTTTGAAGTTATTCATAGATGTAGAGATGTTAAAATGTTATACTTCCTAGAATCGATTGAAATTGTAAAAAACAAAGCAACCAAAAAAAAAAAACCCTGAATAGCGATGATGGCCCCATGCCAGTGGCAGAATGGCTCCCTTTAGCAAAATTTTTTACAAAGTAATTTACTAGTATTGTTGTCCTTGTAATTTACTATTAAATTGTATTTACTAGTTTCGGGTAAGGGTTCCCCTTTTAGCTCTTATAACCGGACTTTGTTTTTATCCGTTGTGGGGGGGGGGGGGGGTGTGTTTTTTTTTGTTTTTTATAGGGCTAAGCTAAGAAGGTAGTTTGTATTGGTTGTTTTCTTTTGATTGTCGCGTTTTTTTGTATTATTTGTTGTACAATTTTTTGATTGGTTCTTATATATTATAAATACTCGGCTTCTCTTGTTGTTCTTTACTCACTGATGAAGGAAACTTCGTTTCCGAAATGTACATCTGAGTCATTAAAATTTATTATGTGGAATAGTGGTTTTGGAGTTATTTTTCTTTCTATGTCCCACTTTTAATTATCAGAAAAAAAAAAAAACTACAAAATATAAATTAAAATGTATTTTTTGTTTCGTCCCAGTTGAACAAGGTTATTACATTATTAATCAGGTCACTATTTTTACTTACTTACTTACTTTTCAAACCCGCTTATCCGTTAGGGTCGCGGGGACAGCAGCCCTATGGAGGATCTCCAGCGATCACGATCTTCCGCCATCAGGCGCATGTCCTCCCTGGTAATATCCAAGCGACTCGAACCCAGATTCTCCATGTAGTCTAGTCACCTGGTTCTAGGCCGACCCCTTGGTCTCTTACCCACCGGCTTGGAAAATAACAACTGCCTAGGAAGACTAGTTTGCGGCATCCGTATCACATGGCCATACCAGTGCAACTGAGATCTCTCAATGCGGAGAAGTAGCAGCTCAACACCTAAAGATTCCCTTATTGTGCTGCTGTACACTCTATCTAGTAGGGTAACACCTGCCACACCTCTCAGAAATCTCATTTCAGCAGCTTGTACCCGCGATCGCACTCTTTCGGTCATTACCCAAGCCTCATGACCATAGGTGAGAATGGGGACAAAGATAGATTTGAAGACTGAGAGCTTGGCTTTGTTACCCAGCTCGTGTTTCGTTACCACGGATCGCCACAGTTCACGTCTGACACAGCTTGCTGCACCGATCCGAGCATCCAATTCTTTCTCCTGCCGTCCATCACTTGTGAATGCAATCCCGAGATACTTGAATTTCTCCACCTGTCTCAATGAGGCTCCCCTAACATGGAGAGCGCACTGAGCAGGCTGTCTTGAAAGGACCAGAACCTCGGTTTTAACCACACTGATCTTCATCCCGGCTTCTTCACATTTGGCTGCAAACCGGTCTAGTGCATGCTGAAGGTTCGTGCGGGAAGACCCAAGGAGGACAAGGTCATCAGCAAAGAGCAACCTCTCCACCAGGCAGTCGCCCACACAAACACGCTCATCGCCTCGGCTGCCCCTGTCTATCCAGTCCATAAAGATAATGAACAAGAGGGGCGAGAGTACGCACCCTTGGCGGAGTCCAACACCCACGGTGAACGGTCTTGACTTAATGCCATTTATCCGGACACACATCTCAGAGCTTTCGTACAGAGACATGATAGCAACCAGTAATTGTCCATCCACTCCATACTCTTGCAACACTTGCCAGAGCTTCTCCCGAGGAACTCTGTCATATGCTTTTTCGAGGTCCACAAAGCAAGCGTAGACCTCTTTTGCATACTCCCAGGATTTCTCAAAGATTTGCCTTAGAGCAAAGATGTGATCCGTCGTGCTTCGGCCAGGTCGGAAACCACACTGCTCCCCCGACAGTTTGGAGTCGACTATTTCCCGACTTCTCTTCTCCAGACACTTAGCATACACTTTCCCAGGAATGCTGAGCAAAGAGATGCCTCGATAGTTGTTGCAATTTCTCTGATCTCCCTTTTTGAAGATAGGGATCACAATTCCTGTCTGCCATTGCTTAGGGGCCTGTCCAGATATCCAAGCAACCTGACACACTCGAGTCAGCCACAGGATACCATCCTGATTTAAGGCCTTTAACATCTCGGACTGGATTTCATCATCACCTGCATCTCGGTCACTATTTTTTTTTAATAAAATGAATATCCACTTTATCAAAATTTTTATTAAACATTACATAATTAAAGAATAACTCAAGGAATTATTAAAAGTAAACAATTTTTAGTTACTGAAAAAACAGATAAGCTTATATAAAGAAAAAAATGGCTAATTTATTGACTGAATAAAGGGAAAGATGTATTATTTTAAAAACACCTGAACAAATATTTTTGAAATTACATATGCTGTTTAAACTACACACCCATAAATTAAACAATATCAGTAACAACAAAATACAGATGAAATTCTAAATATTTAATTTCATGACAATATGGTATGCATTGCCATACTTTTGCTCTCATAATTTCCTCTACATTTTTTCCGTTGTTTAACAATATGTCACCTCATTTGGGGACGTCATTAAGAAGAACCAATGAGGTGACGTCGGTTAAAGTAGAAGAGAGAGAGAGAGAAGAAAAAGCCGACCCCTGCTGAAGAGAATGGAAGTAATCGGAGGGAGAGCGAGCATTGCGAGCTCCGATTGGTCGAAAAGAAAAAAAGAGAAGAGAGAAAAAATTAGAGAGTTTTTTCATGTGGCAGAGGGACAAGAGTTTCGAATGGATTAGGCAGATATGGAAACGGATCTCCTCGACGGGCCAAGCAGCCTACGTGAATGTGAGAAGGAAGAAAGGCGATAGAGGAGTGCAAATTCAATAAGGATAGTCAAGATGCTAACAGTTGGTCGCTATCAAGGAATATAGCTGTAACGAGACGAAATTGGTCGCCCGTGAACCGGGACCCTTGGCAAGGTGCAGGAACGAGTTCGTCGGACCGAGTGAAGGTGACAATTCAACAAGCCTGCCCGGACTACGGCTTATTGAGCATTTGCAAGTAAGGATAACATTTCCTATCTTAAGCCGCCCCCACTAGAAGTGAATGATAACAGAATAGACATTAATATCGCCCAATGCGTTAAGAATAGGACAGTTAATGCTAAGCGCCCTTCATATAAAATAAAGCGGAACTCAGAGGAGCCTGGTGAAAAGCAATTAGTCGTCGGACCTGTGTTGAGTGGCATATTAACACAGAGCGAAAATTCATCTTACTCAGGTCTCCCGGTATGTGCGCTGGGTAGGACTTCGTTATATACCCCCAGTGTGATAAGGGAATTTAAGACGGACTTAAATGGACCTAAAGATAAGAAAGAGAGAGACTCGGACTTAATTGGTGAATGCCCAAGCGTCCCTTTAATGTTCAGTGCCAGGAGTGAAGCGAAATCTTCCAAACCTGAAGTATTCAGCCAGTCCGGCGAGATACTGAATTCCACAGGAATACAATCGCCGCTCTCGTGGGAGAGAGAGGAGCAAAGTCGCAACGGCAGCAAGCCATGGAATTTAACTGGGATACAATCTCCGCTCTTGTGGAAAAAAGAGGAGCAAAGTTGCAATGGCAGCGAGCCATTGAATTCAGCAGAGATACAATCTTCGCTCCCGTGGGAGAGAGAGGAGCAAAGTCGCAACAGTAGCGTGCCTTTAGCGTAAGGTAGCATCGACGGGGCCCTAGTCGGCCTGCCATGCGTCCTTTGGTAGTAACTTTTATGTAACTTTCTCTGTAATGTGCAGTGAAATTTATTCCATGCGTGTGCCGGTTACTTTATAGTAATGTGTTTCTTTTACTTCCTCCTTAGTTCCCACCTGCGAGAAGCTTTACCTATCCAGGTTGCAGTGTTCGGTTACTACGGTCGCCTCTAGCGTTAGCTCCACGTACTCACTCATCAATCGTGGTTGGTTTGTTCGGCTGCAAGATAACGTTAACCCATTATCAGACGACAGCATACGTACCTCAGGAATCCACGACATAGAGACCCTCAGCAATCAGGAGTTTGCTGACGTTTAAATGATACGACCAGCGCCGTAATTTATTTACTTTTGTAATTAACTAACGTTTAGTTATTTGCAATTATCAAATTCATATTGACATTTCAATTAAGAACTGTGTCTAATGGAAAACCAAATTAAGAATTTGTAGTTCGGCCAGAAGTCGAACCATATTCAATAATTCCGAAATTAAACAGATTAATTGAAAATTGGTTGTCTACCGCCCCTTTCCTCTCCTGCACAATTAACATTACTCTGCTCATAGGTTTAGTTGTGACACAATAACTTTCTTTTTTTAACACCAAAAATTTTCAAACGAAAAACAACAAATCACCTAATAATTTGCTTTTTATTTATTTATTTATTTATTTATTTATTTATTATTAATATTTTTACCACCCTTATATTAACAACTCGCTCTTGAATCTTGTGAGATGGTACGGAACCTTTCAGTCGAATTTTGAAGCACTTCCACTATTCCATTCGCTCTTAAATTTTGCATACAGGTTCATTCCTGATGACAATACGTTTTAGCAATTTTTTCTTTTCAATTTCGTTTCTTTTTTTCAACAAAAAAATTTATGTAGATTCATTTTTCCTGCATGTCTATGGGCTTTTGTTTGCTTGGAGCAATTTGAGACTTCAGAATTTGTTTTGCCAATAAGATTGTTTCTTCTAAGTGATAAAACTTGAAGTTTCATTTTGAGAATAATGGTGGTAAAAATGCTTCATTTTTCTCTGTTTACTTATTATGTTATGACGAGGGAATGTAACGTTTGCAATTTTGTCACTATTTTCTAGGGTTTCTATAACAAACTTCTTGCATTGAACATTAGGCTCGAGAAGAAACCGCTGTAATTGCCGAAACACTTTTTCCATTTCCAAACGGAGTAAAAAAATATTATAATTTTTATATTCCGCTGAGTCTGGTTTAAATTCTCTCAACGAAACTGACAAAATTTTTATTAAAATCAACAAAACTATCCTTCTCTGCCATATGTTCCACATATCCTTCTCATATGATCGGGAAAAATTGCAACTTTGTCAGATCGAAGCAGTTTTGAAGTCGCCATTTTTTTTTTTTGAGAAATTATTTTCGTTTTAGCTTTTGACGACAGGGAATTCAAATAAAAAGTGAATATACTGTATAATGAACTGTACATTGTATATACTGTACAGTTAATGTACTTTGATTGCATATTAAGTACTTTGATGCATATTATTTGCTAATTTCGTTTGAACTCCGTCAGTCGAAGTTCGTTTGGCCCTCCACCCTCGCTGCCGTCGTTGCAGCTCTTAATATTGTCCTCTTGTGTAACACGGTCCCACAAATTTAGGTGTTTTCAGACCAAAATTTGTTCGCATTACAGTAGAATAAATATGATAAATAGGCAACTGTTGTCAGAAGATTTCTACTCTTGTCTTTTCGTTTTCGTGGTCCAAATTGAACGTCTTCCTGGATCGCGAGAAAATGTTTCATTATAAAACCATCTTCAGATCGCAGGAAGGCATTTGTGGTCTTGGTGGAATACGAAATTCCACCATGTTTGTGGTCATTAAAATCTTTTAATTTTTTTTAAAATTACAAAAAAACCGCCTTCTATCCACACAACTCTATGCTAAATATTCGCAATTTGGACAGAACATGGCGGAAAATAACACGTGACACACTGGTTATAAAGGCACTCTATAGTTATTCAACGTAAAACGGCCTCTGGTGGAGAAATTCGTAACTTATTTATTTTCACTGAAACAAATTCCCATCGCTCTGATGACTGGTTTCGCTTGTAGGCAGCAAGAGGATCCTTTAATTATGGACATCCTGTAAGAGTACTCCTCTGTAAGACTGATTTTAACAAAAGTTTTGGATTTTGGACAGCTTATTAGCATTTCTATCTTTATCCAAACAAAAGTTTAAATCGGCAACATGTATTAAAATATCATAAAAATACTAATTGTCTAAAAGTAAAAATTGTTATTGTGAACAAAAAAAGAAGCAGCCGACACCTTTCGATATTTAGGACTTATTTTGGATCATAGGTTAAATTGGTCAAATCATATAGCTCATACATTAAATAAGCTACGAGTAATATCAATCTCCTTGCGTATGCTTAAATCTATAATTAAGGGACCTTTATTGAGGCAAATTTTTGAAGCACTATTTCAATCTGTTCTGCAATTTTGTTTATCAATTTGGGGTGCAACTTTAAAAACAAATTTGAAACCAATTATATTATTACAACGGTATATGATAAATTATCTTTTTAAAAATGAACAAAATTGTCCCTTAAACTATTACCAACTGTATATTTTAAGAATATGTAAATATGCACTGAAGGAAATAAATCTTTGAAACTAGTCGGGTGAACCCGTCGGAGAGGAATTCCGGGGTTGTCGTCGACACGAGGAATGAATGGCAGCTTTGGATCCTCTTCTGCAGCACTATAACGCCCGTCCGCACACGATCGCCACACATCAGAGGGGGGTTGCAGCGCTTACAGTTCAAAGATGAAAAACTACAGTTCAAAAATGAAAGACTTTGCACCTTGCGATTTTCACCACTTCCCAAAGAGGAAAGAGCACCTTAAGGGGCATGAGTTGCGTTCTGACGACGAGGTGAAATCTGCCGTTCGGTCCTGGTGTCGACAACAACCCCGGAATTCCTCTCCGACGAGTTCACCCGACTAGTCATGCGTTGGACTAATGCGTGGAAAGGGATGGGGACTATGTCGAAAAGTGAATAGTGCATTACATAGAGGACAAATATAAGTATCAGATACAAAAAGAATTTTGAAAATCGGTTAAAAAATAAAAAAGTTACAGCCATGGAGGCATTACTTTTCAATATGCCCTCGTATCATCAAAGTGTCCGGGTCGGATGCAAAAAGAACGATGTCATCTGCATAGGCGAGTGTCTTGATATTGATCGATGCTGCTGGAAGATCGTATCCCCAGACACGAGGGTGGCAGTTCAGATGGTGAAGCAGAGGTTCTAAATAAAACATGTACAGGAGGGGAGGTAAAGGACATCCCTGCCTGACGCCTTTTAAAAGTTCAAAACTCGATGACATGTAACCATTAATTGCCATGCAGGATGAGGCCGAAGTGTACAGTGCTTCTATAATTGTGGCAAAACCGCGAAGACGAAGATTGTGTAAAACATCAAACAAATGATTGACCTTGTCGAACGCCTTCTCTTGGTCAAGACTTAGCACAGCCAGAGTCTGTTGACGTACTCGAGCTTCCTCCATAACACATCAGATGTAATAAGGTTATTGGACATCCTGCGAGATGGTATCGAGCAGGCCTGTCCTGGGTCAAAGAACTCTGCTGCAAATAATTTAAGTCTCTGTTGTAACACCCCAGTGAAGATTTTATAGTCCGTATTAAGTAGAGTTATAGGTCTCCACTGATTTATAGTTTCTGGAGTCGGAGTTTTTGGGAGCAGAATAATCTTCCCAGCCGTAAATTACGATGTGATGGAGGTAGGGTCGACTAAAATTGAATTCAGTACTTGTACCAGGAAAGGCCCAAGAAGATCCCAAGTCTTGATGTAGGAAGCATATCGAAGGCCGTCCATGCCTGGACTAGACTGCAGACGACCACCCATGGACAGGAATTTCTTGACTTCATCTTCAGTGATTGGTCGTGTAATAAAGGCATCTATGTCATCAGCAAATGGCGGCAGTGCCTCCACCCAACTCTTCCTGGCTAATGATGGCGAAACTGGGTGATTGAAGAAAGACGCAAAGTGAGCGTGGAAGGCTGACGCGATGTCTGTGTCAGAATCCACAACTTTGCCATCTAATACTAGACGTTGACACCGCTTGTTATTCGCTTGACTTCGTTCTTCTGAAAAGGCTGCCGACGACACGTGAAGGACATCAGCCGCCCAGGAGAATTTAGCTCTGAGCGCTGTGCCCGCCGCCTTACGAATCATTAATGCATTTATTTCACTCTGCACCTGATGTATATCGGCTGCATACTCCTTCCAAGGTGTAGAATGTTGGAGGAGTCTGAGAATTTCCTTTAGCATGAGGAGTTGACGACGACATGCTCTGGCTTCTGTTACGCCAATCTTCCTGAAAAAGCTCTTTATTTTTGTTTTCAGAAGTGGCCACGAAGCTAAAGTTGGAGGCAAGTTGTGGAGATGTTGTTCCACAAACTGAATAAAGGATTCTGCATGGCTCTTGTTGTCCAGCAGAGAAACGTTCATCAACCAGCTGCGAGATGGCATTGCAGTAGCCCTTGGAGGTTGTATTGAGGCTGGAGGCTGCCAGGACCACATGATGGCACTGTGGTCTAAAAAGGAGCACGGTATTATATCCATTTCTCCAGAAGTGCCAGCAAACACATTGTCGACGAGGAATAGATCTAATCTTGAAAATCTGTTAGGTCCTTGATGATAGGTGAACCCAGATTGACTCCTTCATAGATGAACTGTCCATAGGTCAAACAATGCTTTCTGTTGACACAAATCGTACACATACCCCAACGAAAAGTTGTTATCGTCTGGCCGACAATTAAAATCACCGGCAATAACTAGAGGCAACGATGAGCACAGGAAACAATCCAAGTCATTAAAAAAAGTTCGTTTCTCCGCTAGACGGCACAGGGCATATATGTTAAACGGAAGCTGACGCTAGATGTTGATATGTCCAACGACATCACTCTGCAGTCGCTTACATAATTGGTAGCTTGGATGGATGAGTTCAGGATAATAGTGGCTACGCCTTGGCCATGAGGAGAAGATGAATTGATGAAAAACTGGCCTTTGGGATATCGACTACGAACATGGCCTTGTTGCGTGTGGCGAGCTTGACTTCTTGCAAAAGAAGAATGTCCGGAGCATGCAGAGCAATGAACGTTGAGAGCACCATTTGCTTGAAACGAGAGCCAAGGGAACAAATATTTAACGATATTATTTTAATTCTGATGACTTGTAGGTGGCAGAGGCTGACCTGGCCCTGACGATGGGGCCTTAAGTGACGCCCAGGGTTTATGCGTTGGCGTTCTAGAGCGATGTAATGAGCTGCTCCGCTTCCTGGCATCTTCATGGTCAGATGCCGATTTTTTATTGCCTCTTCGGACTCCTGGTTTTAGATCTGCTTTTTCGCTGCTCATCAGATGTGGAGACCTTCTTCTCGTTGATTGCTGCTACTGTTAAAACCTTTGGCGACAATGGAATAGAAGACACAATTACACTCATTGGTTGTGAAGAGTGTGCTAGTGGAGGCAGTGCTGGGAATTCTTACTCCACATTATCTTTATCCGTTGAGGACCCCATCCGGTTGAGGACCCCATTTGCCACAAGCAAGACCATGCGATCCATGGTCTTAGATAAAAGGTCACTGTTGGGAAAAAGGAAGGGGGGGGGGGGGCGACCTCCCCCAAGGGTCACTTGGGGGCACGCACCAAAGTCGCAAACACTTAATTTGTCAAGTCCGGTAAAAGGCAACTCCTGATAGATTAACACTAATAAAGTTCACAATTTAGCTGATACACACTAAATTATTCACAAACTTCGATTCAGGCAGTCATCAGGTCTCAGTGGGCGCATCGGGTGATGATATCGGACTCTCTACCTTCTTTTCCTCAGTCTCCTCCTTTTATTCCTCTCCGGAGGATTCTGCGCACTGCCGCTGCCAATCGTCTTTCTTCTTTCGATCTTCTCTTTTCCTCGTGGGTCAACTACGGCCGGGGGTGTTTCTACCCTTTTGCGTATCTGCTTCGTTCTCTCGTGTCAACTTCTCGAATAATGTTTTTCTTTTGAAAAATCTTTCCCTCGAGGATTTGACAATGATTTAAACACTTTTGGGGAACTTAAAAAAAATTAATTTTTATATCTTAAATTAAAGACTTAATAAAAAAATATAATATTAAGCAAAATTATATATATGGTGCTAGATTTTAAATTGTACATATTATATTGGATTTTTAAATTTATATTTTATACTATCTTTTGAATTTTGAATACTGTTTTACACTTGATTTTATTGCTGAAATTATTAATTTGTATATTTTTTATCTTATATTTATTTTTATATTGAATGTGATTTAGATTTTAAACCAAAATCTCACAAGCAAAATTGCCATTCAATTTTGGTAGATTCTGTAAATTTTGTAATTTGATAAATTATTTTTGTAAATTTTTTTTTTTTTTTTTTGTGAGTAGATTTCGACTACTCTTACTTCAGATACATTTAATTTGTATTTTAATCTAAAACTTAGCAAGCTTTATTACATTATGTGCGATAGTTTTTTATAGAGCAATACGAATAGATGAAATAAATAACGTACGCTTGAATGTGTTGAATTAAAAGAAAGTTTTGTTTTATTTATTGTTACTGCAAACGCGATGTACACAATAACAAACGATATTTTAGTGATTTTTCCGGTATTTTGCACGAAATAATTGACATTTTTAGGTAAAAA
>JAHWFO010029798.1:899678-915880 GCA_023313115.1 Rhysida immarginata
GCTGTCGGAAATGTCCTTTTACATTTTTTATTACACCCTGATCTAAAGGCTGTAATATTGAGGTATATTTCAGCGGCAAAAATTCCAAGCGAACATTGGTTAAGCAGAGATCAACTATGTGAGCAGAACAATTAACAATTAAAAGAACATTTCCACTTTTCTGCATCATGCGTTTATTTAAATTTAATAGCCAGTCAGTAAAATGTTTTCGTCATCGAAGCCCGATTATTACTGCGATAATCGCATGGCAGGGATAAGACATTTTTGAAGCATCTTGGGTTTTTGAATTTTCTGATTATAATTATTAAAGGTTTCAATTTTTCACTTCTGGATAAATTAAAACAAAACAACACAAACTCTTACTTTAGATTTTTTTTCACCCTTGCATGGGTCTCCTTTAAAGGCCGTTATGCGATCGGGTAACAGTTGATAAAAAAAAATGCAGTTTCGTCAGTGTTAAAGATGTCATCTTCACTGTAGTTACTCGTAATTTCTTTAAGTTTGTTTCCTAGCCTGTTTATCTGCTCCATTTTCTTCTCCAGATATATTTTTCCATGTAATGCCATTTCTTTCTCTAAACCGAAACAGCCATCCACTGTTTGCTTCGAATCCTTCAATGTTCGAAGAAGGTGGGCAAAATGTGGCTTGCTGTTGGATCATCAGTACAGATACAGGAATATTTTTTGCACGTAAATCCTTAAACCATATCAAAACTGCTGAATCGATGTCTTTAAAATTTCCTAATCGAAGGAGTTTTCTATTCGGACAGTCGAGTTTGTTCTACTAATTTCATTACTTTTTCTTTCTCTTTTAAAATTGTTGTGATCATTGATTTTGCGACAACAAAATTTAAAGCAACATCTGCTAGTTTTCTCCTACTATCTATTTTCTCCTACTATCTATTTCTGTCAAAATGTCTACTTTCTCTTTTAATGTAAACTGTTTTCTCTTTTGTCTAATCATAGTTTTGAAGAAAATTAGCAGTTGCGTTTGTATAAAATTAGCAAAAATTTATACAGAGAAACGAAGGAATCAAATGAGCAAATCTCTACATAACGTGACACGTGAGGCACACACGAACCAGTATACGCATGCTCTAATATTTTTAACTTTTTTTTTTTTTTTAGGCAATAAGAGGTTTTCAGAAGTAGACTGGGCAGTCAAGTTTTGTTAACGTGGTAAACGCGATTTCAAAATGGCAGCTACTTCACCAGGAGGTGATGACTTAAACAAAAGTTTGTTAAATCTGATACAAAAATAAATATGTAAAGCTTAAAAAAAGTTCGTTATTTTGAAGTTCGCTATATTGAAATTGTTTAACATTAAAAGAATAGGAACTTTGGCCGGGGATCTGAAAAAAAGTTTGTTAATTTGAAAACTTCGTTAATGTAATGTTCATTATAACGAGATTTTACTGTATTTGGTTGCATCGCAAATGACATCAATGCAATGTATGAAGCTTACCCATGCTCTCGGATCGATCGTTAAAAGGTAAGGACCAGAAGTTAAACTTCCGTATATCTTTTTGAAAATTGATCCATTAACTAATTTTGTTTAATCAATAAGCATACAATTGAGTTCTCAATGGAGTGAGAAGTGTGCAAAAATATTCAAAAATTTTTTATCCAAGTTTGAAGACTAAAAGTTTAAAAATAAAATTATTTCAGAAGTGCACCTCGATTTTATTTCAGAAGTGCACTAAAGCAGGGCTGGAAATTCAAATTTTTCATAGAGGGGAGCATCCCCTCCTATGTTTGTAAATGGAGGAGAGTTAAACTCTTTGGGAGGGAGGCAATAAGTCACGTGTTATGCAAGTGATTTTTCAACATACAGTATGGACCCGGTCGAACGTGGTTCGCTAGATCTGCTCCAACGTGGTTTTGGCTTGGCTCCCGACTAGGTCGCCCTGCATGAAATCAGCAACAGGTGGGCGATGGGAATCAACGACTTCGGCATGGCGGTCTTGATTCATGATCAATGTCTCTTTGACTTCTTTAAGAGTATCAGCCATCCTTTGCAGGTATGGGGTTATGAGAGGTAAAAAGGTGGTATTATCCTCTAACTGACGTCTTTCACTACATCTCCAGGGACTCTGAGTTCGGTGCCAAACATCAGATAGGTAGGGGAGAATCCAGTGACTTCAGTGAAAGAAGAATTCATAGCAAAACGATCAGAACTTGCTCGACTATCCCAGGAAGGGTGATGGTCTCCAGCCAGAATGGAAAGTTGGGTTTTCAGGTCTCGGTTCTTTCTTTCGACAAGATTAGCTTCTGGGTGATAGACAGGGGTAAGGTTTTGGTGGATACCCAGAATATGCGCCACGCATTGCATCACTGAACTAACGAATTGAACTCGGTTATCGCTAATCATACGTCTAGGGGTTCCGTAACACAGACAAATTTCTTCTACCAGTTTGTGGGCACCCTCCTCAACAGTAGCGTGAGTAAGGATAAACAACTCACCCCTTCGAGTGGCCAAATCCTCGATGATCAAGATCCAACGCTGGTTGGTTGCTGTAACTGGTAGAGGCCCAAATAAATCTACTGCAATAGTTTCAAAACGACGTGACGGTGCAGGGGTCATGACCAATCCAGTTGGCATGTGGTTAGCAGGCTTGTAACCTTGACATTCTATACACTTCTTTATGTATTCTGGGATATATTGACGCATTCCGACCCAATAGTAATTACAAGAAATACGACGGAGGGTTTGGTCAAGTCCGGGGTGTCCCGCTGAGGGCGAGTCGTGATGGTCGGTGAGAATTCCTTGCTTCATGCTCTGGGGTACTAACAGTTGAGCCTCTTCGGTTTCTTCGTCTCCGTAATGGTAGAGAACTCCTTGTGTCATAAGATAGCCTCTTTCTACCCATCGTCGAGCAATAAGCGGGTCATCGGCTTCACTATCGATTCCACAAATATTTTTTTTTACTTCCAAGTCACTAAGTTGCTTATCTCTCAGAGTAGGGAAACGCACAATGGTAGCAGCGGCCAGAACCTCCTGTTGTGTTAAAGTGATAGGCAGTCGAGAAAGGGTATCAGCTACCACATTACCAGATCCAGGTACATATTCAATGTCTAAATTATAGGGTTGCAGCTTCAATGCCCACTGTGCTAATCTCCCAGAGGGCGATTGTAGCGTCATAAGCCATTTCAAGGCTTGATGGTCGGTTGCAATGGTCACTTTATTACCTTCGATATATCCTCGAAATTTGTCAGTAGCCCATGTGACGGCTAAAGCTTCATGTTCAGTGGCAGAATAGTTTCTTTCAGCGGCCGATAACAGTCTATTAGCGTATTCAATGGGGCGTTCCTCAGATCCTTCGCCTTGTAGTAGCACAGCACCATGCGCATAGGAGCCAGCATCGGTGCGCAAAAGATAGGGCAGGGAATCATCAGCCTCTAAGTATAGGTGAAGTAGTCGGTAAACGTTTCAAATTTTGGAAGGCTGCGTTTTGTTCCTCCTTCCATTCCCATGGAGCGTGAGCCTTGGTTAATTTACTCAAGGGGCGGATCACAGATGAAAAGTTCGGAATGAATCGACGATACCAGGAGCTTGTCTACAAAAAGGTCTGTAGTTCTTTTAAATTCTTCGGAGACAGCAGGTCTTGTATGGCCTGAACTTTGGAAGGGTCAGGTTTGATTCCTTGTGGAGATAGGACATGGCCTTAATAGTGGACTTTCGTACACCCAAAATGAATTTTGTCCCTATGTACCCTTAGATGATATTCATGAAATCGTGTGAAAACTTTATCCAAATCGTGCAGATGATGTTCCCAGGTATCTGATATGACAATATCATCAAGATATGCAAAAAGAGATGTCTGGTAAGCTTCTTCGGAAGCGATCCATCAACCGTTGAAATGTGGCTGGGGCATTCCTAAGTCCAAAAGGCATTCTGCAATACCAAAAGGTCCCATATGAAGTTACAAAAGCAGTCTTATCTCGATCACTTTTAAGCACTGGTATTTGCCAATATCCTGCCCTTAGGTCCACGGTGGTAAAGTATCCACTGTGCTTAGCAGCATGTTAGAGGTCCTCTAGGCACGGAAGGGGGTATCAATCTGGTTTGGTCACTGCGTTGAGTTTACGGTAATCAGTACAAAGACGCTATCCTCCAGTTCTCTTTGGAACTATTACGAGAGGTGCAGCCCAAGCACTTTCACATTCTTCTATTATTCCTTTTGCAAGCATGTCTTCCAGTTGCGACTATACTTCTTTAATCTTGGCAGGAATACGCTAAGGAGCCACTGCGACAGGTATTGCATCTCCTGTATCATTACAGTGTTCAGTCATCTCTGTGGGTTTCTCATGTTCCTCAAAAACGTGGGAGTGAGATGTAATTAATGACGACAACTGTTTACGTTGATCACCAGTGAGCTGAGCCTTCATTTAGTCTAAGCTCAAGAGTAACAGAGGAAACAATGAGACGAGGAGTCTCCATTGGCAGTCTAACGTCGACCATATCTTAGAATTCATTAGGTTTATCTCGGAAACACCATTGCCGTGCTCGCGGGTTGCAGTCAATGTTGACATCCACTATAAAATTAATTCCTAGCAGTGTTTCTGGATACGGGTTGTCAGGAATAAAAATCCATTCAGTGGGAAAGGTTCTATCTTCGACTTGAGTGTTAAGTGTAGTGCAGAGAATGTTGGATGATTTAGGGTGTCCATTGGCTAGGGCCTGTATAGCTAGACGCTCAATAAAAGGCCAATGAGCTTCTTGTAAGAGCTTAAAAAGACTTTCACTTGCAACACACCGATTTGCTCCAGAGTCATTGATGGCAGTTCCTTTTTACCCAAGTATGCCTATATAGAGGTGAACTAGTTCTACAGTGGCTGGCGGGAGAACATTAGGAGTATCCATCGCTCTTGTGGGGGTAACATTTACCACAGCAAAGTGCGCTTACGGAGAGTGTTAGGAGTAGGTTTGGCAGTACAATTTGGGCAATTTGACTTAATGACTCCAGGTTTTCCACATCCAAAACACTCAACGGTGGGTTTGGTGGTTGGGATCTTTACTTCCACCTGCGATTCGTTTTGTTGAGGGGGTGTCGTCTCATGACTTCATTTGTTCTTGAGGGTTCAGCACTCATCGATGGTTTGTCCAATTCGACAGCAGTATTTGCATCTCTCTTTCTTGTTAGGGTGCATAGCTTGGTCCCGTTCTTTAAGCTTATTAGATGAATCTCGTTTGACAGGTATAGGTTCAACTTCACGCAACGTAGCTTCGATAGTGCCAGCGCGTCGGATTAATTCAGCATAGGTGTCAAATTCATCATGAGAAAGACGTTCACGTATACGGCGGTGTAGCCCTCCATATAACATATTTAACTGAGCAGTCTCACGTTGTTTATCAGTCAAGGATGCAAACAAGGCTTTAATTCGTGCTACATGCATTTCAGTAAGCGTTTTATCATCTTGTTGCAGGGCAAAAATTTCTCGATAAATTTTGTAAGGCGGTAAGTTTTTTCCAAAAGCGTTTTTCAATCCCAATTCAACCTGCTCCCAACTGGTCATCTGATCTTTTTCTCCCTGCCAGCACAGTGCGGCCTCACTGGTCAATAGCACTGACAAACCAACAATAGCGTTTTGGTCTGACACCCCTACACATTTACGAAATGTATTTACGCTATCGAGGAACGTATCAACAGAGGAACTAGTTGATCCATCAAATCGCGCAGTGCACTTTGTGAAATTTCCTTTACGCGGCATTGGGGCTGGTCGTTCTTCGAGTTGCCTCGCTAAGCGAGCGTTAGTTTCATTAGCGGCATGGAGTAGCTCCAGTAAAGCATCCAACTGGGCTGGTGTAAGCTGCAACATTTTTGGGGATTGGAAAGGAAGGGCAGGAGCGAGATTGTCGGTTAAAGTTAACTGCTGTTTTACTCACGGTTGTGGTGATAATAGGGGCTCGCGTGTCTCGTCTCTGGTCACGCCGAATGGCTCAGAGAGAACGCGGAGTCGGCGGCGGTTGTTCCAGGTCAAATTACGAGTAATCACTGTTGCATCAATCCTTCGTTCTCATCGTACCTTAATTGAAATAGCTTCGGAGCACAGTAGTTCAGGTTTTAATGGTCTTTTACACACAACACAGCGTCGGCGGGAATCACAACAATAGTTGGCGGGATAAATTCTTTTACTCACTGTTCTTGCTATCTTCGTCACTCACTCAAGGCTTCATGTTGAGCGCCAAGTTGCAGCGATATTTTATTCACTAACTGTTTAAGAATTACATTCCTGAGTAAGCGAGGGTATAGTTTTGAGTAAGCAAAAAAATATTACATGTGGATCGTGTACAACAGCGGCCATCTTAGGTCTCTCTAACCTCTTACCCAAAGTCCTTCTCTGTTGTATGCATGCAGGGCAATGAGGCTACACGGGATGACAGTCCATCCAGTGGCAAAAATATTGATTAAATATAGTCTGCTGTACAGTATATTTATAGGACCCCTTTAAAGAAATAATAGTATGACTTGTAAACTTTTAATACGATTTCAACGAAACAAAAACAAAATTGTATCAACACATTTTTTGTATAATTATACAACCCCCTGACAAAAGTATTAGACCACTACTAATATTAATGGAGGGTTCGGAAGAAAACATTTTATTTGCACAACGCATTGGAAATGGAAAATAAAATAAAAATATTGCAAGAATGTACATTTGTTCTAGTACATGTACTGCAACTTGCAGCTTACAAAACAAATATGAATCTGTATAATAAATTGATGAAAATAACACTCATGGACAAAAGTATTAAACCACCTCATTTTGAGGACAAAAGTATTAGACCAGGTGAAAAAACGAACACTTTAATACTTGGTAGGACCACCTTTTGCTTTAATTACTGCATTTATTCTATTAGGCATTTGATGTACCAATTTTGAGCACATTTCTGCAGGAATTTCCTTCCAGCATTTCATAATTGCACACTTCAACTATTCAATTGTGGTTGCTTGTTCTTTTGCAACATTTTTCTTAAGTAAACCCCACAGATTCTCAATAGGATTGAGATCCGGACTGTTAGGAGGCCAGTCCAAGCTTGTAATGCCACTCTTTAATTTCCAAGCTTTCACTGACATGGACCGATGACAAGAAGCGTTGTAATCCTGAAATATGCATGCGTTATCACCAAACTTTTCCTCCATTGTTGAGAGCAAATGATATTCCAAAATTTCTTGCTAAGCTTTTGCATTAACAGTTCCTTTGACCACACACATATTTCCTGGACCACTTGCTGTCATACATCCCCAGATCATGATTCCAGCAGGAAATTTAACACTTCTTATGAGGCAATCTGGGTGAAACTTTTCATTAGGTAGCATCCAAACTTTATCACCAATATTATCACCATAGCCAATACAACATCTACTTTCATCCATAAAAATCACTGATTCCCAGTCCTGAACAGTCCAAGTTTGATGTTCCTTAGCCCAATGAAGTCTAATTTTGGCTTGACGCGGTGTGATGAGACGTTTGGTCTTGGCTTTCCGTGATACATATCCCATCTCATTTAGACGATGGATTGTTGTTTTGCTTGAAATGTGCACTCCATAGGTTTGCCATTCATTTGCAATCTCTGACGACGAAGCACTGCGCATTTTTTTGCAGATATTTCTCAGTTTTCTATCTTCAGCCATGGTAGTTGCACGTGGACGTCCACAACATTTGAGGTTTTTAATATCCCCTGTTGCTTTATACTTATTCAAAGTGTACAGTACAGCAGTTTTACTGACACCAAGAAGGCCTGCAATGTCTCTGTGAATAGTTTTCCTTTCCCAGTTCAACAATTCTTTTTTTTATGTCCCTCGACAGTTCTTTGCCACGACCCATGTTTCGTGAGAGAATTATTACGAATAAGTGATTAACAGAAATTTTTTCTTAGAAAAAAACAAAAGCTACTTTACATATCAGTACAATCTGATTGACATATCGGGTCTGACTCATTTTAAAGAGGGGAAATAATTCTAAATTGTGAGTATGGTCTAATAGTTTTGTCCTCAAAATGAGGTGGTTTAATACTTTTGTCCATGAGTGTTGTTTTTCATCAATTTATTATACAGATTCATATTTGTTTTGTAAGCTGCAAGTTGTAGCATATGTACTAGAACAAATGGACATTCTTGTAATTTTGTTTTATTTTCCATTTCCAATGCATTGTGCAAATAAAATGTTTTCTTCCGAACCCTCCATTAATATTAGTAACGGTCTAATACTTTTGTCAGGGGGTTGTATAAGAATCGGAGTTGAATTCTGTAAATTATTTTTAAAAAATGAGGTGTGGTCACCACCCAACTTTCTTATACATAAAATGTCCTGGTCCAAATACAGAAAAAATTAAACAACTGTCTAAAATGGCTACTTCTGATAGAAATTTTGTGAATAAAAGTTACTTCAAATTAGCGTCCAAACACTTTGGTATAGATTCCAAATTTTCCTATACCATTTTCTGTCGCCTATTTTAGCAAAACACTGGATTTTGTTAAGAGTAAAACTGGTACTTCTCGTATTTCTTCTGGTACTTCTGGTACTTCTTGTAATTTTGAAAAATTTCGTAAACAAAAGTTGTTAAAATTAACTTCTAAATACTTTTGTATACCTCAAAAATTTTCCTATACAGTCTTATTTTGCCTGAATTAGCCAAAAACTGGATTTTGACAAGAGTAAAACTGGTACTTCCAGTTGGAATTTTGAAAAATTTTCTTAACAAAAGTTGTTTAAAACTAAACTTGGAACACTCTCTAGTCCCTTCAAAATTTTCATAAACGCAATGTTTAACGAGATATTCCAAAATTTATATTTTGGCACTGGAGTAAACTGATACTTCCGGTTCACCGATTCCACTGGAAAACTAATCAGACCTCTGGAGGAAGATTATAATCTTAGGTTTAAAGTTTGGTCTCGAGTCTTGATAGCTTTAGCCGTTTGGACGCTATCGTGGAGACACACACACCACACACACACACACAGACAGACATTTTCCAGAAATTTCAGTTAAAACAATATAATTGAAGACATAATAAAACAAAAAAATCAAAACAATGCGATATTAAAATTGAAAAAGTATTGTTATTCGTATGATTGTTGTGAACAGGGTAGTGGTATTGGATTGTTAAGAGAAAGAGAAGTCTACTAAAAATAATAAAAAAATTAAAATTATAACACATAAATAATACCGGGTCAAAAAATATAACACGAGTCACTGATACGCAATAAGGTTCATACCCTCATGGAGGACAGTTAACACCCAAAATGTTTGAACGTGAAATCGAAACAGGGGCGAGTTTTTGGACTTGAGATCACGGTTTAGTAAGCATCGCTCATACGTCAAAATTGCGTAATATCAAAGCCTTACAATGGCAATTGCTCTAATCTTATGCAATTTTGACGTATGAGCGATGCTTACTAAACCGCAATCTTAAGTCCAAAAACTCTCCCCAGGGCAATAGAAACTATATTCTCCCCAGCCCTACTAAATATTTATATCCATGAAGCCGCCAGGAAGAGTTCATACAGGCTGGGAATTCGTGGGTTATGGATAGACTTCCCTTGAGTGAACTCCCATATCTCCATTAACCAAAGAATGACTACAGAAGAACTGGAAGCCCAGTCTCTCCCAGAATACTCCTGCGAGATTACAATTGACTCAGCGAGATTATAAACCACCTCATCTCTACTGGAGATTTGCATACCGTGCAGTAGTAACAAGAGCACATAAGGATTCATGTACTTTTGGTAGTAATATATACAGGGTGATTCTAAAAGGTCGTGCCAAAATGAAATGGCAGGTAGAGGGTAGAATTCTGAGCAAAAAAGTCTAGTCGTGTTTTTCGATCTGAGGCTCCGTTAAAAAGTTATAGCACTTTAAAGTTTCGTAATGTCACTTCCGTTTCAGTCAAAAATTATTTTTTAACATACTTTAATTTCCAGTTTTAAATGTCCTATAAATAAAAGCTATTTCAAAGTACATTTTATAGCATACAGGAAAAGATAGTTTGTTAAATTAGCAAATATTATGTAAATGAAACTTAATAATTTTCAAATTCATCCTTCATATTTGAACGCAAACCTTTTCGAATTTAAAAGTTTTGGAACACTCCATAGTTTTGCATCATCCACATATTTTTGTACTATGGATAACTACTCTAGTGCCAAATTAGCAGACATGCACCTCGTTTATGGGCGTACTTTAGGGAATAGTAGAGCTGCTCAGCGTCTGTACCAAGATAGATTTCCAGAGAAATATTTGCAAACATCGATCGTCGTCTTCGAGAGACTGGATCCTTTCTTCCTATTGACCATGCTGTTGGACTACTCAGAACTGTTCGAACACATCGTGCTGAAGAACAGGTTCTTAATACGCGCCTCTGACGACAAACAGAAGGAGACTTCACAAAACTTTAAAGCGCTATAACTTTTTAACGGAGCTGCAGATCGAAAAATGCAACTAGACTTTTTTGTTCAGAATTTCACCCTATACCTGCCTTTTCATTTTGGCACGACCTTTTAGAATCACCCTGTATATAACTCTCGTGCAAACATGATTCTTTGCTAAGAATAGAACGTCGCTCTTTGCTTCAGCAAATCTTCCACTTTCCCCTATGGCAGCAAATGGTTTATCATTTCTGAAAAAATATTTTAAAGAAATAAAAAAAATACAAAGTTTTATGTTCATATACACAAAAAAATAAGTACTTCTTAATGACCATAAAATAAGTAGTCAAATTTAAGGACTGTTAATGCAAAAATAAGTACTTTATATAAACTTTTTAAGGGCCCTTAAAAGCAGAAACTGAAAATAAGGAGTTCTTAAGGATTTTTAAGGACCGTATGAACCCTGGCTTAAACGCGTGGGTAGATAAAAATTTTTAGTAATTTAGTATTTGCCAGTAGTCATAGTGAACTTTATCTCACCACTTTATCCAAATTTGCTCGATGAATTTTTATCCTAAGCAAATTTTTAGTGACAAGTACAGAAAGCTTACTCTTGCGGTTTAATGCACAGCACGCTCTAGCCAATTTTGAAAAGGAAATTATTTTTAACCAGATTCTTAAAATGTATCTATATTTTTCAGATAGACTTGTTAAAATTCTCCTTCTCTAATCACATTTTCATTCCAGAAGTCCATCTGTTTTCGATTAACATTGAAAATATTTTCGAAATATGTCATTTCGAAAGCATGCTTGAGTAATATTAAAACTACTAACATTTGATCTTGAAGGGAAAGTGGACACTTAACATGACAATCAAGCCAGCTCTGTGGCCAAGAGCTCTAAAGTGAAAGTCTTGTCGCTCTCGGACCAGAGAGTCGTGGGTTCGAATCCCACCGAAGGCATGGATGCTTGTATTTGTCCTTGGGTTTGGCGCAACATTCCCTCAAGGAACCGTGCCAAGATTATCGTTAGCTATGTACAACGAAAACCTAATCCACTTTAAGAATAATAACAAAACATGACAATCTGATGAAAATATATTTATAAAGTCACAAATGCATTTAAATTCAGAACACTTGAAACCAGTGAAACAGTGAATTGTGTTTCACTTAAATTATCAGTGAAATAGTGAATTCAAAACCAATTAAATTTATTGGTAATGATAACTTGCTCATTCGCATGTGACAGTCCCAATACCATACAGTCCGTCCCAAAAGTTTATAGATACACTCCCCGACACAATTTCTGGGACACTTTTGTCATAGAAGGAAATGAAAAAGAATGAAATACTTTAATTGTACACAATTCCTGTCACTTACAGGAAAAGTATTATTACAGAAAGATGTGAATTTATAAGTATATTTTATGACAATACAGTAAAAATGTGAAAAACAGAAATTCCATGTGACACAATTAATGGGACAGTCGATAAATGCACGCTCAAACCTTGATTTGAAGTCTGTTGTTCAGTAAGGTATATTGTTGCCCTTTTTCTCAATTACATCAACCAGTCTATGGTTGTAATTTTCGAAGTATTTGCAAATTTCTGGTCGTTTCGTCTGATTGATCAAGTCAACTGCCTCTTGAATTTTTTCCCCCAGTTACAATGGCAGAATGAAACTGAGGACCATTGTAAACAATATCGCAAATCATTTTCCAAATGTTTTCAGTGATATTTAAGTCCGGACTTTTTGCAGGCCAATCAATAACTTTCAAATTTACATCCTTAAACCACTTCAGCACAACTTTAGCCTTATGAATGCTGGCATTATCTTGCTGGAAAAAATATTCTTGATCAGGATATTTGGTGTCAAAGAAAGGCTTAACATTCTCTCGAAGTAACTTAATATAGTCGATAGCTTTTATTCGTCCCACCATCCGTTTCACATAAACGAAACCATCAGAACAAACCATCCCCCAAACCATTACACCACCACCTCCCATCGGACGCTTTATTCATGATGGAGCAGTCTGCTTATCCACTGAAGGGCCAACTTCAATCGTTGAGCTTTATGAGCATTAGTCAAAGGAAGTTTCTGATGAACTGTTTTGTAGACAAACCCTTCCCTTTTCAAATGCCGATGAACAGTCTTTGTTGACATCTTCAGATTACAATTTCTTCGGACTTTTCCAGCAGTTGTTCTCACGTGAATTGCTGCTAATCGACGTATTTCGTTCTTAATTAAAGTTTTTTCTCTTGTTCTGATGATCATTTTTGGTCCTCGTTTCTTCTTCATTCCCAAATCCCTATGAACTATATTATGTACAGAACTTTTAGGGATTTTCATGTTCCTTGAAATCTCTCAGATACCCACTCCATTTTGGTGCAGTTCAATTATTTTATTTATTTATTTATTTATTTATTTTAAAGTGTTAGAATACAGAGGCACCCAACCAAGACCTGTATGGTCAAAGACCGACGAGTTGGTTCTTGGCGGGCGCCGTAGTTAACAGTATACACAAAATAAATACAAATTTTTCGGTTAGTAAATAATATGTTAGTTAAAATTATAAAAAATTAAGTCATCAACCCAAAGTAAATTACGAGGACAGTAATAATTTAAATTAGCGGAGTCTTACACGAAAATTCATAATAATCATTCAAAAATCTTACAAGAAAATAATAATTGGTTAAAGGTGCTTGTTGTGGTTAAATTGAAATTTATAATTTTATCTATAAAAGAAGATATTTGCAGCTTAAATATTTGGTTGATTGTTAAAATGTGTAGCTAGTGAAATAAGTGCGAAATGAAGATGATTTCGGTGTGTTGGTTAAAGTTCTCAGAAACCGTTTTTGGAGGTTAAGGATACGTTTTAGATCAAAAGCAGTTGCAGAACCCCTAAAGATAATACCGTAACGTAAAGCTGAGTGAATCCACGAATTGTAAAGAAGTGTGGTCTCTGGTGGGTAGTGGTTGAGCTAAGTGAATGATTTAGGTTTGATGGTTAAAGGTTAGGTATTAGAACGATTGATTTAAGGAATAATCTTATATTTCTTTTAAAGGCATTTGGGGAGCGGGCTTCACGTAAATTTTCGGACAAGATGGCCCACCATTTTATTCTGGCAGGGGAAATGCAATTACTTTGGTAATTGCGTCGGGCGAATGGGCGTCTTATTGAAGGGGCAGATCAGCAGAATACATGATAACGTAGTGGCTCTGAACAGTGCTTTAAGATATTTTTTAAGTGGGGGAATTTGCATATTTCTGTCATTCCAATCATGGACTGTCCCATTAATTATGTCAAGGGTGATTTCTTGTTCTCTCAATGATTATTTTATTCTTGTTGAAAATATTTCATTAGTTATTACTGTTTGTGGTAATATCGTTTTTATGACTTAATTATTTCAAACCCTAATATTTCATTCTTTTTGTTTCTTCTATGACAAACAAGGTGTCCCAGAAATTGTGTCGGGGAGTGTATCACTACAATGCATGTTATCAAAGGAACAAAAGGAAATACTACCCAGTTCAAATAGGTTTATTATTAAACACATACAACTTGTATGTAACCAAAACAGAAATGACAAACTTACATTAGCATATTGTAATAGGAAATAAATGAAAAGAGCACTATCCCAAAAATGTTTAGAATGCATGGGAATCTCAAATTTACAAGAAAACAGTTGGTTCTCAAAAGCATATCGATTTTCCGTTGTTTCATATGACATCATATACACGATTTTCCATAGAAAGAATCAAAGTTTTTAACGTTTTAGGATCTAAATTGTAGCAAGCATACTCGATTGATGTCTTGAGTTCATTGATTGACTAATACTGACATCCATTGGCATAAACTTCCCGAGATAAAATGCCCCACACGTTCTCAATGGGGTTCAAGTCAGGACTCGTCAATGGCCAGTCAAGAAGAGATATTTTTCTGTTTAGATAGTCTTTTGAAGCATTGGATGTATGGATGGATGCGTTATGCTGAAAAATCCAATTCTTTCCTCTCAAAATTTCACCGAACAGAATCAAATGACTTTGTAGTATCTCTATATACTTTTCTGAGTTTTGTCGTCCATCTAAAAATGCTAAGGATGCTTGACCATTAGGTATATGAAAAGGCCACCCATATCCTCACCTATCCACCTCCCTTGTTGTCTGCTAAAAAACGTTCGGGGCTCTTTCCTTAAATCATGCCAGTAGCTTGCTCGCATATCCATCAGGACCATCCAGATTCCATTTCTCTAGCACATGTCATTTATCATCACATGACATGTGCTGACGAACCCACTGCGACCTCTTTTGGTGAAGCTTTGTGAGTGACGGTTTAAGTCTCCTTTTCTTGTGAATAAGGTAACCAGCTTCTTTAATAAGTCTGTGAATTGTATTCTTTGATATATGCAAATGTAACTAACAGTGATATTACGTATGGACATTTTCTGGGAGGAAGTCACTCTCAGTATCCGTCTATCATCACAAGAGCTTGTCACAAGTGGTCTTCCTGAACGATGTTTTGGTTGGTGTGGCTCTCTACAAGCTAGAACTCTATAAATAATACTTTTAGAACGGTTTAATGCATTGGAAATGTCATGAACAGATTCACCCTGCGATTTAAAGCTGAACATTCTGGCAACCTCATCATCTGATAGCTGGGAAGCTCTAGGCATTTCGTTGATGAGTAAAATGTCGCTCTTGAGCCATTTAACAGCATATTTATACACCCCAAACCTTGCATCATGACTAAATGTTTACATATTGTATAAAATTATGTCATTCTATAAACTTTTGGGACACAGTATTTTCAATGGTTTATCATAAACATTTTCATTGCTTTTGTGAAAAGTAAAATTTTTGTCATGTTTGCGTATTATCAACTTGCACATGCTTTCATTCAAAACCCAAAAACTTTCCATGACATCACTTACGTCATAGTGATGTAATCAGCAAAACATTGATGTCTATAAACTTTTGGGACGGACTGTACTTGAAAGTAGCGCCGTGATGGCAAAAAATGCGGTGGTGCAGTCTATTAACCCACAACATTTGACTTGAATAACTCTTATTGTTAGTTGAACTTTATAAAACGTTCTTTGACAATTTCAGGAAATAGACAGCAGTGACTGTTGAAAAGCTTTACTGGTCGAAAATTTATTCATTTTTCACCTTTAATGTTATAAGCATACTTAAAGGGATGTCTATATTGTTCAATTATTATCAATAAATAACGACAAGTTATTATAAATGAACCGTGACTTTTTTGTCAATGTCGTCGCCATCTTGTTTTCGAGAATTCATTTTCACATTAGCTTTTGGAGACGAAAAATTGAGGAAAAAAGGGGATTAATGTACTGTATTTTATATATACTATATAATATACCAGTACATGAAATATATGCTAGTTTCGTTTGAAACTTGTCAGATCACAAGTTTGTTTGAAATTAACCCCCCCCCCCTCCCCTTCTGAGTCAGCTTTAGGTGGTAGAAAAGTGGATGGGAAACCGAGAAAACTGCAAATTAACGGAATGTATATTGTATATACTGTACAATTTTATGCCGCTTTTGTTTGAAATTCGTCAGATCGAAGTTAGTTTTAATCCTCTTCCTTCCCCCAGTTAGCTCTTGGCGATGGAAAAGTGGATGGGAAATTGAGGGGGAAATACAAGCTAATTAGTGTATTTTATAAACACTGATACACTGCTGCCACTCTATTTCACGATCCCGTATGTTGTGATATCGGGGATAAGTCGCAGTTAGTGATGCAGTCTGCTGCTGTACAAAAACTTGCTACACTATAACCCATTTAATATGAAATCCTAAGGAACAA
>JAHWFO010029798.1:916280-926726 GCA_023313115.1 Rhysida immarginata
TGTATATTGTATATACTGTACAATTTTATGCCGCTTTTGTTTGAAATTCGTCAGATCGAAGTTAGTTTTAATCCTCTTCCTTCCCCCAGTTAGCTCTTGGCGATAGAAAGTTGGTTGGGAAATTGGGGGGGAAATACAAGCTAATTAGTGTATTTTATAAACACTGATACACTGCTGCCACTCTATTTCACGATCCCGTATGTTGTGATATCGGGGATAAGTCGCAGTTAGTGATGCAGTCTGCTGCTGTACAAAAACTTGCTACACTATAACCCATTTAATATGAAATCCTAAGGAACAAAAAATCTTTTTGTAATATCCAAGTTTTGTAATATCAGAAAGACAAAAATTAGACAATTTTTATCTTTTATTGTTATTCTGTGTTCTGGACAAAATAATCCGTTATCATGGTTTGCTTACTCTTAACAATTAATTTTTTGCTTACATAATCGTTCCATTTATAAAAGTAATTTAGCAATTTATCCAAAGCATCATCTTGGGATAAGAAAAACTATCTTAATTCATTCAATGCGGTATGCCCATGCATCCTTTAAGAAAATACACTAACTAACAAAAAAAAAAAAAAAAAAAAAAAAAAAGCTGCACATTTGCATGCTCAATTTCTTAGGAAAAATTTTTCTTTGTGTGCCTCAATTAGATTTATTAATGCATGGCTGAAATTGAGTAGCCAAAAAGTACCGATGTTCAAAACTTTCGGCCATCGAATTTTCGATGCTTTTGCACCATCGATATTTCATTACGATTTTCTTAAACCATTTGGAAATCATTATCTATTGATACTGAATAAGAGTTTATAGTAATGTATTGTAATGAAGGAACACAACTTTCCCACAAAAACTTAATAGGCACGAATGTGCATTTCAGCTACTAAGCAGCCATCTTCAGCATGAATCTGCAATTGGGTGAAGAAATATAGAGTATATGTACACATAAATAACCAATGGGGATATAGCACCTGCACTTGAAAGGTGAATGGCCACTGAAACTTACCAATGAGAACACAGCAAACCAAAACAAAAGGAGACTGGTTGCTCTAACCGTTAAAAAGAAATCTATACACAGTATAAATCTAAGTCACTTCCCCGGTGTATGTGCTCGATAACCTTAAGAACTACTGCATCGATTTTTATGAAACAAATTTTGTTTGTTAGGGGATTTATATAGAAACTTTGTAGGCTAGGTATTAATTCATAAAATTGGTTTTATATTAAATTATTTACGTTAATTGCTCTCAAAATGCATCAACATGGCTGCTCATCATATGGTGATCGGCGATCGAAACGCTTAGCGCCATCTCTTGAGCAAACAAACAAACATAAGCTAATTCTACTTCATCTTAATAGCTGAGTAAATTTGCAAGAACATTGTTTCTCACATGGCCAACTGTATGTTGCCTGTTATAGAGTTAGCGATCCTAGAAATTTATACATTTGCAGTAAAGATGCAACAACATTAAATGTCGTTTATAAGGAAGTACTCAAGACTTAGGTGTAGTCCAAAAACGTCCATTAATTTTTTGACATTAAATAAAGGTTTTTTAAAATTTACCTATACTGTAACTCCACAACTTAATATTTCAATAAACTAAATCAATAAAAAAATAAAAAATATATAACACAAAAAAATTCAAAACTCAATGAAATACGTAATATTTTTGCGATAGGCTTTTTTCTCCTCTAACAGCTGTGTAAACAGAAACCATGCGAAGCGAAACAGAAACCATGGATGGCTTGACATTTTTATTCACAGGTGACTTTCGTCAAACTCTACCAGTTATAACAAAAGGTACAGTTGCTGACGAAGTAAATGCTTGCTTAAAAAAGTCTTTTATTTGGGAGCATGTTATTCACCTTTCACTCACTAAAAACATGAGGGTCCTTTTAAATAATGATCAACAGGCAGATGCATTTTCTAAAAAATTGTTGAAAATTGGTTGTGGCAGTGAACCAGAAGTAAATGGTAAAATAAAACTTGATTCTTCATTGTGCAATTATGTCGAATCACTAGATTCTTTGATTGAACAAATTTACCCCGATATTTCTAATATTCACTCCAAGTCTTTAGGATGGTTCCAAGAGAGGACTATATCAACACCACGTAGCGATGCTGCTAACCTAATAAACTTAAAAATAATGAACAAAGTTGAAGGAAATGTAAAACAGTATTGTTCCATCAACACAGTTTTACAAACTGAAAATGCAGTACATTACCCTGTGGAATTTTTAAACTCATTACAACCTTCTGGTTTTCCACTTCATTTGTTACAACTTAAAATTGGTGTCCCTATAATGTTACTTAGAATTTAAATCCTCCAACACTTTGTAATGGAACAAGGTTAATTGTGAAATCACTAAAAGATAATGTGATAGAAGGTTCAATTATTACTGGAAGTAGTCTTGGTGAAACAGTTTTAATTCCAAGAGTCCCTTTAATACCTACAGACTTACCTTTTCAGTTCAAACGCATTCAATTTCCAGTTAAACTTTGCTTTGCCATAACAATTAAAAAATCTCAAGGCCAAACATTGAAAGTAGCTGGAGTAAATTTGCAAGAAGAATGTTTCTCACATGGTCAATGTATGTTGCCTGTTATAGAGTTAGCGACCCTAGAAATTTATACATTTGCAGTAAAGATGCAACAACATTAAATGTCGTTTATAAGGAAGTACTCAAGACTTAGGTGTAGTCCAAAAACTTCCATTAATTTTTTGACATTAAAAAAATGTTTTTTTTTAAATTTACCTATACTGTATTTTTATTTCATGATTTAAAAAGCCCAGGCAACGCCTGGCGTGGGTTTGCTAGTAGAATATAAAACATTATTTGAAACATTTTACAAAATGTAAACAAATGTGAAATGTCTAATGGACCATTCCTTATTGGCATTCGATAGTTTAGATGGGAATTTTTTTGAAATTTCCATGGATTCCAGAAACTTTAGTAGTCTTTGTTGTTCCAAGTACGTAAGATCTTGAAATTGTTTTTCCATGGCCATATTCCGATTGGGAGAATATGCTGCGCATAGCTTAATTTTTCAGGATTATGATTTCTTATGTGGGAAAAATGTTCAATTCTTGTTATTTTCCTCCTGCTTTGCCCTATGTAATTTAGGGAACACGAATTGCACTGGAGCTAAAAAAAACTCCCGTTCTCAAATCTAGTGGCAATTTGTCTTTCGTATTACCTAATAACTTCTCCAAGTTGTGGCCTCATTTATATGCAATACTGAGCAAAAATCTTCTACAAATCTTTTGAATGTCTCTATTGAGAGGTCCGTAGTAATGGAGCACTGTACACTGCCCTGCCAAAAGTATCCAGACACCCCGCTCCACGTGCCCTTTATGGAAATGCTGTCGTCAGTAACGCATTGGGCCACCCTGTGCTGCAATTACTGCTGCAACACGAGGAAGGCTGTCCACAAGTTGTTTACACTATGTTGGTGTGATACATTGCCATTCGGTCTCAGTAGTCATTGCTTTACGCTAATTGTTTCGCGGCTCAGATTATTAGTTTGTTTTTAATTTGTTAAGGTGTTTATTTCAGCAATTATTAGCCCCGTGTCAGCTCTCGTGCATTTATTTTAAATTGTCCAGGCTCTGGAAAAGATGGTAGTCGGTAGGGGAGAGGTCCGGAGAGTACAGGGGGGGGGGGGGGGGGGGGGGAAGCACCTTGTAGCCCAGAGCCTGCACGGTCGTTCGTGCAACGTGCGGACGCCCATTGTCATGCACCAGAAGGACGCCTTTGCGATGCACAAGTGCAGTTTGTTGCCGACACAGTTTTGTGTGCATACGATGCAATTCACGACGGTAGGTCGCAGCGGTCAGTCTCCCCCCTGCTGCAGGAAGCTGTAATGTACTACACCACGGATGTTCCACCAAAACTCTAACCATGAGCTTCCTAGGGTGCAACGGGGCTTTAGGGAACTGTCGCGGGGATTCATCAGCATCCAGCCACTGTGCTGACCGTTTTCTATTGTCGTATAGGAGCCACTTCTCGTCGCAGGTGACAATGCGATCAAGAATCCCCGCTTCATGGCATAAAAGCAATTCCGTACACACCGCCAACCGACGCTCTTTTTGGTTTTCCTTATGTTCATGTGGGACCCATTTGTCCTGCTTTTTCACCTTGCCGATGATCCTAAGGTGTCTACTGACAGTCGACGCTGATACAGAATGACCCCCTACAAGGTCCCGAACAGTTTTTGATGAGTCCTCTTCCACAGATCGCTTCAGATCAGCTTTATTCAACACGTTGGGCGGTCTGCCACGTGGCTCATTTGCCAGGTCCGTCACTCCCGCCCGGAATTTTCAGAACCAATGTTGGACAGCACCTGCGGTTATAGTGTCTACACCTAATACCTTATTGATATCTCGAGAGGCGTTAGATGCAGTGTGATTAAACCTGAACTCATAATGCATTATCACATGTAATTCGTATAAAACCTGACCCCTCGTCTTGGTTTATTGACCTTGTTCTGAGTGTACACAAACAAAAAGAGAGACACAGAGGAAGTGACATAGGCGCGACCTTTAACGCTTCCGGTTTAACCTAGCTTAGCCTGGTCTAGCGTTATTCTTTCCTAGCACTCTACATTTTCATCCATCATAACGTTTTTTCAGATCATTAAAATGTCTAGTGAATATTTTACTCGTTTAGACGAATCCTCGAAGAAGCGTTATGTGCAAAAGTTAACTTTTAAAGGGATTATATTACCGGATCCATTGGATGTAAATTTGCAAAACTTCGCAAATATTTTCAAAAACGACATATGGCCGACAGTAACTTTCGGCGATATTTACATGTATGTAATTGAAAAACATTGCTTTTATACTAAAGAAATGTTTAAAAATTTTAAGTGCTTGGATTCCTATAAGTATTTTGATACGGGCAAAGTGTACGAGATATTAATATATAAAAACGACACTTTAAAAATATGTCTTCTCGTCGCCAAAATCGAATCCAGTCAGACTGTTTCAAAATTCTATTCACTGTGGGTTCTGACCCTCGTTTCTGGGGAAGTGGAATGTGCACATTGCACATGCATGGCTGGGTGAGTATTTTTTATAAAATAAATTTAATAAAATTTTTTATGTTCTAAATTCATTATTTTATAATCTGTTTAAACATTTCAATTGTAGGCTTGGGGAATGCTGCTCCTATGTCGCTGCCCTTTTGTTTGCAGTGGAGGCTGCAATAAAAAAAATTTGCATCAACCAGCATCCACTTCTCAACCATGTAAATGGAATGCTACCAGCAAAAAGGTAAAAAATAACTTTAAAGGCACCTTTTTCTTTTTCTTTCTTTGAAATGACTTATTGAATTTGGCTTTTTCATATTCAACTTAAACTTTTCTGAGGTTGAAACAGCATCCACAAACAGCATAAAGTTTTTTTCAAAACCATCCACAACAGGGATGCTAGTTTCAATTGCTAATAACACAGCCTTCAGAGACTTCATTAGCTCTTTAAAGGTAAGCTACTTATCATAAATGATTGAAATATTAAACCCAATTTCCTTATTATTAATAATAATAAATTGCTTGCATTTGAATACAGATAGCAAACCCTTCTGCAAGCATACTGTGTATCTGTCTGTCTCTGACAGTGATGAAACAGCTACAGCATCTGAAACAGATTGAAATTGAAGGATCAGATCCAATTTCATCACTCAGCAGTAATGGAGCTCCATTCATTCATTTTTGTCGGCAGCTATCATTTGCCTTTAAATTTCCTTTGCCTGAAATTGCAATATCATCCATAGAACACTTGTTTGAATTGCCGGAAAATGTGATTAAAAATATAGAACAAGATACCCATGAGCAAAGAGATTCTGATGCTTGGATAGCTGAAAGGAAAGGATGCCTCACTGCATCAAATATTAGCAGGATAATTAATAGTCAAAAAAACATGACTTTATTGTTTGAAATAATGGGCTATAACAAGTCCTTCAGTAGTCATAGCACAGCATGGGGTAGGAGTCAAGAAATTAAGGCAAAGACTGCATTTTTTGAGCAAGAAAGAAAAAATCATCTTAATTTCCAAATCGTTGACTGCGGCTTGTTTATAGACAGGTATGCATCATATCTCGCTGCCACACCAGATGCTCTTGCTGTGTGACATTAGTGGAAATTAAATGTCTATTCAGTGTTAGGAATTCAAAATTAACACATGTTAAATACAAAAATTTCTTTTTGGATGAAAATTTAAAATTGAAGAGAAGCCATCCATACTATTTCCAAGTGCAGGGACAAATGGGCATTTCAGAAAAATGCAAATGTTTTTTTGTAACATTTACTTTAAAATCTCTGAATATAGAAATAATACAGAATTCTGGACTGGCATTAAAAAGTAAATTAAAGAAGTATTTTTTTAATTATATATTAAATGAAATTATAAATGAAAGTGTATTTTCTGCATAACAAGAAGCAAAAGCTAGTTGCCCTTGCAAAGGATTAAAATGTGGGGTTATGATTGACTGTATTATATGTAAAAAAATATTCCATCAAAAGTGTGTAAACTATAATAGGAGGATAACTAGTGGATGGGCTTGTCAAGTTTGTCGAATACCTGAAAATGAAGAATACTGATGTGTAGTTTATTTAAGTGATGTAAATTAATTGTTAATAAAATGATTAAATCTAAGTTTGAAAACAATTTTTTAACACTTAAATTTCAAATAAGTAACACATTGTTAATGAAATGATTTAAATTTTATTTGAAAAATGCTCAAAAAATTTAAATACACAAATTTACAACAGTGGATTTTTTAAGTTGCATAATGCAGCAATAGTTAACAGCATGTAATCAGCCATACACATCTCCTTTTTTCTTTAAAAAAGTGATAGGAATTACTGAGTGTAAAATTCTATAACTCTTTAGTCTTCTAATGATCCTTTCTACATGAAGTCTTGCCGAGGACAATTGTCGATTCGTCGTAACTGCTTTTCCAGGTAGTTGGCTTAAAACTTTAGTAGAGGCTGGTATTATCAAGCTAACACCTTTCACAGCGAACACTTCTTCCATTTGAAAACCTCTATCAGCCATTACACAATCTCCAGACTCTAATAAATCTAGAAAACCACTTTCAATTGTCAACTTCTTATCAGGCACTCTGCCTCCCCAAGATCTAGAAATACAAGAGAGACAACCATCTGGTGTCATTCCAATTAAGAATTTAATTGTATTGTGAATACGTCTGAGCTCGAGGAATTAATCTCTTTGATCTTTCAATAAAAATTTCACTACAGTCTATGACACACCGAAGATTTTTAAATGTTCTCATGCATTCAGGTAAATTTTGTTCAATATTGCTTCTCGAGGGCCAAACAATTAATTTCTTTAAATTCATTGCCATTACTGGCATCTATTCATGTAATATTGAACTTACATTTCCAATGCCAAATCTTGATTCAATAAACCAAGCCTTAATTTCATTAAGACCAGTAACAATTGTTCACTATAATCTAAATGAACTGATGTTTTCGGTTTCCAAAATGACATCAAAAAATGTAAAATGCTCCAAAAAACTTTTGCATTTTCTAAACCAGTATAAAATTTGATACCTTTATTATTAGATTCTTTGATAATGTTTTTGCTTATATTTTCTGCCGATTCCATTTGCTCATGCATTCTTTTAAATTGCATTTCATAAGATGAAATGGTCTCTTCAAGATTTTTTACTTTTATTTTCAGTTCTTCATTTTCTTTAATTTGGGCATTTATAATTGTCATATCAATGTCAGTCATTGAATCTTGATTCTTTTTCTCTGTGGTTGTTTTATCAATTTCAACTGAAGAACATGCATTCAAATAATTGAAGTCTTCACCTTCCTTTTGTTGACAACTGCTGTTGATAATTTCTGTAACACATTAAAAGTATTAATTTCAAAAATATGAATTTATATACTAAAGAACAATGATGATATTTGAAAAAATGGAGTAAAAATTCTGCAACTGGAGCCATGAGTATCACATTAGATGCCTCTACCAATTGGGCTATTGCAGACATTGTACAGCCATGATGTCACAAAGAAATTCCTCCTATAAAACCATCAAACTTCCTGATGGTTGAAGAGGAGAAATTCCCATTCTGTGAGCCAGGTGCACACCCTATCATTGGGCTTTCCATCTTGACTATTTGGTAGTCTTGAAGACACTTTGTGACAGCATGGCTGTACAGTGTCTGTGATAGCCCAATTGGTAGAGGCGTCGAGCGTGATACTCGTGGCTCCTGGTTCAATTCCAGGTCACAGAATTTTTATTTCCATTTTTTCAAATAACATCATGACCTGATGTTTGGAGAATTAACTCTAGTTTTTATTTATTATACTAAAAAACAATTAAATTTTATCTGAATTGTCAAATTATTATAATTTGGTTACCATTATTATCAGAGGCTGTTAATAAAGCAGCTTCACTTTGCAAGCGAAGTTGTTGAACTCTTTCATAACGAGCTAAAGATCGGGCTTGTTTTTTTGCAGATTTTGACTTATTATGACTAAATAATGTTGGTATCCAGTCTGGATAGGAAGGATCACAACTTGGTTTACCTACACATGAAAAAAAAAAAAAATAATGATCTGCAATATAAATAAGATGCAATAATATTAACAAGCACTGAGTTTTAAGTGAATATGAAAACTAGAAATTTAATCTAGATACTGAATAAGAAATAGTTTTTCAACAAAGATATTCATCACTTTTATCAAAGAGCACTTTATTAAATTTTTCTTCTTTAATATGTGTGATTAAGATGCAATTAGGATAACAATGGAGCTAACATGATTTTGTTTACTACAATGTTATCTGAATTTAAAGAAAATTTAAGAGCATGTCATCTTCTATAAATTAAAAGGTTAACTTTATAAGTTCCCACAATACTTATCACCTTAATTTTTTTACAAAAGTTTTATCATAATTTTATAAGTACATTTTTAAGAGAAGAACAAATAACATATCACTGTTAATTTTGGATTGCCTTGTGTTACTCGATACTCATAATGTTGCCAGCTTAGTGGATTTCCCACTATATTTAGTGGATTTTATAGTAAAATGTAAACTTTCAGCCTAGTGGTTTTTTAATTCGATTTTGGCAGGAAATATTTTTTTGAGTAGGCAACACTGCTCATAGTTTGCTCTTAATATTCTTGTAACGTATTAAAGAAAAACTACGTATATTAACTTGTATTGATGTAAAAGCTAATAAATATTACCTACCTGTTATAAAATGCCGTGAACACAAAGTGTTATGTTTCGTTGGCTGCCAATTTTTTCTGCTAACTGCCGCAATCCAAGCATCACGTCTACTTTTGTCTGTCGGGAAGCGATAAGCTTTGATTTCACTCAAATTATTGGTGCCACTTCTCATACTGCAATTAATAGCAACACAGCATGCTCCATGTCAACGATATATTGGAGCCATAATCGTCGAAATATAAATATTTTGGACTTAGTTTTTTATTTCAAATAGCAATAACGGCAGTGTAACTCAATGAATGATACTGAGAACCGGAAGCTGAGAGGATCACAACAGATGTAACGCTACAGTAGCACCATCTCGTTCGCAACTCATTTAAAATATCGTGAATACCACCTATAACTAGTGCCCTCATGCATCATTTAGCTGACAAATTGCAGGGAAGCCTAACTTGACCTATTTCATGTTATGCTAGCTATTTCAGTAGCGATGGGCAGGCCTGAAATAATAATAGTAGGCACTGGTTCAGTCAGAAAATTATCTAAAATTTTGGCAAAGTTGACTTTTAGTAACTGCAGGCACTGCGTGCACTGCAGAGAAGCGTCCCTCAGAGACACCCAAATGAACAACTCATTCATAGCAACTGTTTCGTATACGCCCTGAAGTGAAGCATCACTTAAAGACGCCACTGTTGACCCCTAATTTCGCAGCATTTTACTTTGAAGTTATTAATTGCTATTAGAAATAATAAAATTTATTTTAATTCGTAAATATTTAACAATGATCAGTTAATTTTATTGAAACGCTTAGTATAAGAATTTATAAAATTATTACTAATTAATAACTGATTTAAACATTTGATATATTAAAAAAAAAAATCACTAAATTGCAAAAAAAATAAGTTGAGTGGGTCTTGTATCACATAAATGAATTCTGTATATACACTGTCGCGATCTGTATATCTTAGGTAACACTAGGTCGCGATCTGTTTGATTGTGATTTGTTTGAAGTAGGATCCTGCAAAAACCCCACCGGTCAAAACTCCTAGAGTAATAGCACAAATGAGGGCATATCCTAGAAATAAACCTTAATTTTTTTTTATTTAATTTTATTTATTAGTACTGGTAATCCAGTATGTCCATCCAGAGCCTGTATGGCCTGAGGCCGACGAGTTGGGTCCCTGGATTAACGACTGCTGTATGGTCGCAGCAGCCGGGGAGGGGGGGGGGGT
>JAHWFO010029798.1:926826-938152 GCA_023313115.1 Rhysida immarginata
GGGGGGGGGGGTGAATATCGTGAATCACGGATGGTCGCCCATCCAGTGACTAGCTGCCTGATGTTGCTTAACTCTGATTTATACATTATTTTATCGAATTATTTGAAAAATATCTGTTTTTTTATCAGAATTTACTAGAGTTTTTATTTTCGTATCTGGAGAGGGGGTCTTTTTTAATTTATTTTCTAATATTAATTTACCGAATTAATTATTTGGTGATGGCGTTGGCCATAAAATTTATACTACGTATTTTCATTATTGTCGTGCATCCGGGTGAATATGACATTAAATTTAAGTGATAAATGAAAAATTAAGCCACGAGCCTACATTACAGTCAACAATGACTTAATTACTCAGAGCGTCGCGATCTCAGACTGGAATTTTCTTTTTGTTTCCTATTTTCGTCTGTATTTTAACATTTTAACATCTGAGGCATCGTGTTTAAATAATCCATCTGCTTTTCTTTAATAAATTTAATAATTGGGGTCTTTGTTACTGTTTATATATATGGTGGCTACGCCATTAACAGTATTTTTATATTTGCGGTGTAAGACCATGTAGCGAATGTACGAATAACTCCCGTAATAAGAAAAATAACCAGATTTACTATTACTCCAAAAGAAAGGATCGACATACTATAACTACTATCACTATCTCTGCTGGTCTTACCATTACTGATGGACTGGATATTAGTAACTGTTTTGCCCAGCATTTCAGTGAAACTGTCTCTACTTCTTTCAACACATTCTCGGAGAACTGTCTCCCTATTGTCCCCTATTGATAATCTCATCTTAACGGAGTTCAATGATAGAGATGTTGCCAGTGGCATTAATAGATTACGGGCCAAGCCTTGCAATTCTCCGACAGAGGGTCCTTCCTTTATTCTCAAAGGCCTTCGAGATGTCATAATTATTCCTCTTACGTGCATCTTTAATTTGTGTCTAAAAGCTGGCCACTATCCTAAAATAAGGAAGAGTGCGGTTGTGGTTCCTGCCTTTAAGGGTGGTTCTGCCAAACGGACTGACATTGCTAGCTATAGGCCGATCTCTATAATTCCACCCACTGCCAAAGTCTTTGACAACATCATTCATAAATATCTTCTGCAACATGTCCTTCCTCATGTTCCTGTGTGTTAACATGGTTTCATTCCCCGACGTTCCGTTGTGAGCAATCTTGTATCTCTCACCACTCATGCTCATGATGCTCTTGACCACTGCCAGCAACTTGACGTGGTCTACTTTGATATGACAAAGGCGTTCGACTCTGTCAATCATGAGTTACTAATTAAAAAATTGCGTGCGTATGGGATTGTTGATGGACTCCTTCGGATAATACGCTCTTTCCTGTTGGATCGACAGCTTGTTGTATCTATACGAACGACATCATTCATCATTGCCCTATAGGCCTCACTGTGGTGTTCCACAGGGTTCTGTCCTAGGGCCTTTATTATTGTTATCTTCACTGCTGACCTCCCCGAGGTGATTAGAAACTCGAATATATTGATGTATGCAGATGATGTGAAACTTTTTGGTAACATTATAATTGTCTTAATGCTCACCTGCTTCAGCAGGAAATTTATAGTATATGTCATTGGTGTGAGCAGAATGATCTTGCAATTAATGCAACCAAATATGACAAAAAAAAGACCAATTTTATCGAGTTCTCCTAGTCTGTTTGTGAAAATGTGCAAGCTCTGTGTCCATGATCTTGGCATAATCGTTGATAGCACACTTTCCTATAATTCCCATGTTGACTGTTCGTCTGAAGGCTTACAGAGCTCTTGGTTTTCGGTGCCCTTCTACATTTGTTCGGTTCTATCGGAGTCTAGTTTTACCCATTTTGTCCTACTGTTCTGTTTTATAGAATGGGGGTTCAAATATGCAGTCTTGTAAACTGGATAGGGTGCAAAATGTTTTTCTCCGGTTTCTGAAGCGGAAATTCCCGAATTTTGATGTACCTTCAGATCTGTGTAACTCTTTAACCACAACCATAGCGAATAGAATAAATAAGTGCGATTACTCTCGTATTAAGCAATGCTAAAAATCAGGCGAGCGGCGGATGTGCGAAATAACAGCGCTGCTGTCGATTTCGACCACCTCCGTGGCGTTTTTTTGCTGGCTGCAAATGGGAATTTCATGTTTCGCGTTCAGTTTCCATCGTATATTTTATTGTTTCACTATTTATAAGTGATGAGCTTGTAATGTGTTAATACTGTAATTTGCATATCGTTTGTTAGGTTTAAAACAGCATTTTTACTCGTGTTTTAAAAAATTTACTCGTGCACGTACCTTATGACAGCAGATAGGCCTACTTCATTCCATCGGCGGTTACCAAATGTCTGACTATCGCGGTCGTTGTAAAGATCACCAGAATTAGGCCCTTTTAGAGTTGGAACAGATTCGAATTTCCATGAATTTCGTTTTAATTTTCAAAGAATTTAAAACTGCAGAATTATAGAAAAAGCAAGACGCTTCGAAATGAACAGATCACACCTATGTTGTTCGGATTGGATACAACGTCTTCACTGACTAAAGTTAATCTGCTGCTTCTTAATCGATTCTGATTGTATAAATATATGAAACGTGAAGTTTCTATCGGATTTCCTATTTACACATCCAAAGAGAGAACAAGTTAAAGGCATTTTGTTAATTAAAAAAGGCAAGCAAACTCTTGCGTTATGTAGAATCGAAACTAAGCTAGAAATGACTTTTTGTTCCGCTGGTTCTCCTGAGGGGACGAGAGGGCCAATGTTTCACTTGTCCAATCTATCGAGGAGTTTTTCTTAATATTAGGATAAATCAAAAATTTTTGAATGATATATTACCCTGGATGCAAAAAAAAATAAACTTTTCAAATTTTTCCCGTGGAGTTTACCTTTAAGAAACAGTAAATAAACAGTAAGAATAAAAAAAGAACTCGTGTTTTAAAATTAATTTTTAAAACTACTGTTAACGTTTCATCCTTTTCCTTGTAAGCGAATACTAAAAACCTGCGACTCGCTGGTCGAAAATGCACACAGTGATATCTTGCGGATGCGCCAGAAAACTACGCAAGTGATAACACTTACTATTCTATTCGTTATGCCACAACAAAAGTTTTTTGTTTCTTTTATTTACTATTATCCACATATTTTTTCCTTTTTCTGGTTTTTGTCATATTAGTACATATTCTGTTTACTTTTGTGTCTTTCTTCCAGAAAATTATTCATGAAGTGATAATCTTTACATTATTCAGCACAAAAAAATCACAAGGTTTTGTTGAGGTAAGATAGGCTATTACATATTTTTTTTAGGGTGGGGGGTCCTTTCTTTGTTTTTTTGGTGTAAAAACATGCATAGAATGTAACGAGGTCAATTCGATTTTTATTATTGGACGGCATGGGTGTCTTGTTCCATTTTTAATTTCGGGATGTATAGTTTAGATGAGGGATGGCTTAACTGTGGGTCGCATGCCATTCCGAAAACCCAAAGACATGGTCCATGATAATAAATTGCTTCGTTGTGCAGGAAACAACAGATTATGAGGTGTCGTTAATAAATGTTAAATTTTATTTGTTCCTCTTGACAATTTTTGTTGGGTGATGCAACTTTTGTTGGGTGATGAAAACTGACGAGTTTGGCCCTCACTGATTTATATTAAGGATATCAGACTTTGAATAAATGCTCCCCTAATTGTTTTAGACAGTGCATTTTTCTAGAAGCACGGTACATAGTTTATGTAAAAAGACAGTTGATATTTCAATTGTAAAAAGGTCGCGGTCAATGGCTGGATCCAGTTTTTTTTCCCCCCTCCCTCTAGTGGGAAGGAGAAAACTGCTTTTAAAGCCGGACTACTTTTATATCCACAGCTCTTATAAGTGGACTCTATGTATACGAGGAAGGCAAATCATCTAATATGACTCTGGGAAGGATGAGCTATGTTAAAATGAACTAATCCAAAGGCAATCCAATTTTACGGCGATCTTTCAGTTGTCTTCTGCTTTCGTGCGATATAGTAGGACCTACTTCGATCGAGGTTCTTTCCTTTGCACAGGTATTTTGCCTTAATATCTAGACTGCAAACAGTGTTAGAATGGACAGAGTCTGAAAACTGTGACAAGATAACGTGCATTACATCTAAAAGCAATTTTAGAAATTGCCAAAAAGAAAAACAGGGAATCAACAAAACAATTAACAATGGATTCTTTTGTTCAAAATTCATCATAAATTACGATTCGTAGGTTTTTTTTTCTTCTAGTATTTAAAAAGACATGTATTAATGAGAAACTTTTATTGCATAAATTAGTATTCCATTAAAACCCTATTAGAGGTGAAACAATCGTGTTATTGTCATTTAAAAATAGTAGTATTTAAGGTGGTGCCATCTGTCGCTGAACTGAACAGCGACTCGCTATGTTCCGTGCACAAGGTTAATATAAGAGGTTGCCTCAAAGTCACTGTTTACATTTCAAAGAATCGGGTCACGTGGATCAGTGACTTATCTCAGTGGCTGCAATATGGATATTTATTTCCATAATTACCTCCATAATTCAGGTATGCTACAAAGTACGTCCAAAAATGAAATTCCCTTTGGTACTACAAAAAAAGTAAAATCTCAAAAAAAAAATTTTTTTAATCTCTACACCTTGAACTATTTTCTACATAGCTCCCACCATTTTGAAGGCACTTATCATAGTGGGGCACAAGTTTTTGTATCCCTCTTCACAAGATGTCAATCACAGTGGCAGCTTCTTTTACCCTGCCATCATTGTTGAACTTCTAGTCGCTTTTACCTAGTGACCTTAACCTCTTTTTGACCTACCTGAAGTCTTTCCTTGCTGGCCAGAAATTTAACAATGATGACGGGATAAAAGAAGCTCTCACTACATGGTTGACATCACAGGCAGCAGCTTTATATGAAGAGAGATACAAAAACTCATGCCCCACTATGATAAGTGCCTTCAAAATGGTGAGAGCTATGTAGAAAAATAGATCAAGGTAAAGAATTTTTTTGAATATTTTCAGAGTGTGTACTTGCTTCTGTTGTACTTCCAAATGTAACTCACTTTTTGTATATATCTTGTATATACCCACATTAACACACAAGTCATAGTGCTTGGGTGGCAAGTTGTATAAGGCAGGCACGTTTGAACTAGCTGATGAAGAGAGCGTCGCTGTACCTGAAAGTGAACCTCAGGAAGCAAAGGACCCCCGGCTGTACCTGAGGAAGAAGTTTTCCCAGTGAATAGTAATTTACAGGAGTGGCTGCTGCCATCATTTACTGATTCAGAATATTTATAATAATAAAAAATGTACATAAAACAAATATTGGTTGTGTTCATTATATGGGGAGATGGGGGGGGGGAAAAAGAGGCTAAAATGGAACCTTGTGGTTTATGAAAACTTTGGAATAATCATAGAAAATCACAACATGCCTTGCCTGCTGATTCAGCTCCACTGTGTTTTACGTCTATGTGCCATTGCACAAGCTTTAGAATTGTGGCACAATCAAATCTTGCACGCGACTATATGATACGAGTGAAGTACTTGGAGAAATTAAAACAACTTTTGTGGGATGTGCAGCAATCCGGGCTAAAAACTTTTAGTGCGCTCTTCGTAATTCACAAAACAAAATTACTAATGGTAGGGAATCAAAAGGGGGTCGTTATAATACTTAACATTCAACCTATATTTTGTTTTACACATATTTCATCTGTAAATAAAGGATAAAACCTCTTACTACAAGAAAACACATGAAACATTTTTCTCGTGTTAAGTGGTTTTTCCTTCATTTATAGACAATTCCACACCACAGTTAATTCTTTTTTTTTTTTCATAGTTCATCTCTTAGATTTTTAACTTACACTTGCAAGTAAGACGTCGAGTACTCATCATCGCGGAGGTATTTTGCAAGTTTCGTCACAGGAAGCTCAGCAAGAAAGTAAGGGAAATGAGATTGTAGTACGATTTAAATCATTACAAACTTAAGTCACGAGTAGCCTATATATTCCAATTTAAGTAAACTTAAGTCACGATTTACTTTTAATGCAGAGTCAGAGGCAATGTATAAGGGAGAATCTTTAACAATTTCCAGTTAAGCTTGTTAAGTAATAAATAACGTAAGTTTACTTGAAATTTATGTTCTTATAAACACTATGCCAGCGTGGTCTCATTTGCTCAGCAGTTAACATTATCCAGGATAACTCCTGAAGCTTATGTCAATGTAAGAAATAAAGCATAATGATGAACTTAGAATTCAAAAAAACATTTGACGGACGCATTCAAATAATTGGCAATAATTATACATGACAAAAAACAAAACGAACGAAAGAAGGCCTACCTACTTAAATCAGCATTTGCGAAAATAATTACCTAATCGTTAAACCACAGCAAGTCCAGTGATAAAAACTTCATTCAGCAACACGCCGTGTCAAGTTATCTCAACATCACTTCCGGTGTCGTCATAAGGATGACTCTTCAATTCAGAAATGACGTGAAATACGAGCGGATAAATTTCCCTGCTCTCGAACATGTGCGCATGCGCGTGGACTAGATTTTACCTGAACAATCCAATAGATCACTAGATCATCATCGCGGCAGGGAAGAGGAAGAACTTAGAGAGTAGAAAATAACTGCTCCAATCTTGGAATTTTATGTTCACCTAATAATTTATTTAGTATGCAGTCACTTATTTAAAACTGTATTTTTCATCTAAGGCTCAGTTTCGATTAAAGTCGAAGCGGCCTGGCCGCTTGGATCGCTAATTACATCCGATTTCACTAAATCCCCCGAGCTTCGCTTCCCATTGTAATTCTTCCCTGATCGCGGTACGAAGACGAAGCACCCCGAAGCCATTTGTATCAATGAACTTTTTTTTAAATTTATTATAAATTTGTTTATACTAATAAATAAACAATTCTTGGTAGTTTTCTAAAATTTACTGAGTTACCCTTTTTGCTTTATAGAAACTTTAATTTTTCCTTTTATAGTTTTTATTTTTCTTATGTTTTCCTTTCTTTTTTATAGACCATGCCTGACGAAAAAATCGCCACAAGAGAGAGATGGGTCGGTCAGCAAAAAGACTTCCGGTTTTACCAGATACTCGAATTCGAGAGTGATTTAAATTTAAGAAATGCCAAATAGTTGTGCAACAGTAAATTAGAAAAATTAATGAGAAAAATACGGCATGGGAAAATTAATCAGCCGATTTTTTTCTGTATTTTCTACCTCTTTATGAAACGGAAGACGATAGGATCAATTTGTTTTACTTCCTTGGTTAAGAAATGTTGCACAAACTGTTCTAATACCAACGATATGAAGCTCCACGGTATATACCTATTCATGGTCATCGAGCTCCATTGTTAAAATCGTGGCCTTCGAGATATTAGGCCTCCGCATCGCCTCTCATTTCAATGCTTTCCTCCGTGCCAGTGGCAGTTCAACTTTTTAACGCTAGAGGGGGATCATCAGGGATAAAACAACGATGGATCCAAGCTTAATCTATGGAAGCTACAGACGTTGATAAAATTATTTCGTGAATTTAGAGGAAAAACAAACGCTTCGAACGCAGTTTTTTTTATATTAATTTGTATTTTGCTTTTCATTGATTATATCAAGAGCTGATAAGGGAGAGTGAGACACATAATAGGATTTCTGGTCCCATCATCGAGCACGTTTTGGCGACCTTAAGCGGAGAAATTTTGAACTGCGCTTGAAAAACGGCGCGATCGTCGCGACCAATGCGTTAAAATCGTCACCTATTTTTAGTTTCAGCGCCCTTGAGTGGCAGAATTTAAAGCTCCCTATCCAGAGCTTTAGAAAAATGTGATCCATCGTAGAAACGCTACAAAACGGAAGCCATCGCTAGTTTGACGAATACGATAGGTTAAAAAACAAAAAATGATATGAGAATAATGCTATCGCCATTATGCATCAAAATTTTCGGAAAACTCATCATTAAATAATAAAAAGAATTTAAACAAGCAGTAAAATATCTGTGATACAGGTTGAATAATTAAATAATTACAGGCAGATTGATAATCATTGTGATTAATAAAAATTAATTATTCAATAAAAAGAGCATTAAGAATTTCGATACTGTACAACAATTAATTCGAGGAGTTAGCAATGAAATCGAATTTAAATATAAAATTTAAAAAAATAAAAAAGCTGCCATCCGTCGATTAAATTTCGTACAATAAAACAAATAAAATTAATTATATTTCTGAATATTTTTTTACTAAAATTGAACACAGGGTGGTAGGACCCTGAACAAAAGTTGATGTTTCGGATAGACGCTACACTTTGTAAAAGTGGAATGACTTTTGACTAACAAATAATTAATCCTACAAAGAAGATTTTTAATAGAATAAATCCAGTACTTCAGTATTTGTCACCTGCCATGTTTTAGAAATATCTAACATAATCATATACCTATCTTATATCATACACCAATCTCGAATTTACATAGGATTTCAGGAAACTATTATATCATGGAATTTATATCAGATCATTAAAAAGTGCTTGTGTGTTTTCAGTATACTGAAAAAACATTCAATTTATTACAATAACCGTTTGTAATATCCTATAATATCCTATAATATAACAAAATATTAACAGTTAAAACGATGAATTTGTTAATATCAATAAAGAATAAGTAAACGATTTATCTCATAATTACTATACATGTATTCATTATTGACATAAAAATTTATCTTTTAAATTGGTAATATTGTGTTATATTGTAAGATATTACAAATAATTATTAGATTAAAAATTCACAGTTTTTATTCTTAGTAATTCAATTTATTCCTAAAAATAACCCTTACAATTAATAACATATCCAGAACGGCTGGGAAATGTAAATCCCATGTCTTTGGTAAAAACTTTGATTTTGGAGGTGAAAAGGTCTCCAACTCTATTTCGAGGGCATGACGATCTCTAAACTGTCGTTTGCGCATGATTATCTAATGATCTAACAGATGATAATATGTGGGAGAGATGTCATATGAGTACGGAGAGACGAAGCACAGTTTCCCACCCAAACGGCAAGATCTTAAAGGCTGTATGCTATCTTGTATAGACCTGTAGCAGTACGGCCTTTGCGATTTACTAATGAAGGTTGTTGTTGAAGAGTTTCTGAAGAGTCCGTTGAAGCACAGTACACATAAAAATGACATTGATCTAACAGTAACACCTCAAAGTGCATTACTCCAAGTGCTATCCAGAAAACGGTCAGCAACACTTTCTTCACGTACAGGTCCTGTTTGGAATATTTCTTGGAGGTTGGTTAGTTCAATAGATTTTTGGACGCGCCAATAACTAGGTCATTTCTAATATTTCCTCACCCAGTCGAGAGTATTCAACATGATTATTATCTTTTTACATTCCGAGAACAAACACAAACATTCATACCTGCAACCCGACGGATTCTTTGTACGCTCCAGCGTTTTCGGCCACTGGGCTGGCCTTTCTAGGACGTTCTTCTGAAGATAATCATTGGTAAAATAGATGAATATTATTGTAGAAGACCCACTTTTCATGTCATGTGATGATTCAGTCCATCAGTGGCTCTCCGTGGTTGACGTTGGAGCAAGGAAGAGAAAGTGGGCCAGGCGTTGCACTTTATTTGGTCCTGATAAAGCATGGAGGCAGAGCCCGCTCTAGGGGCGGACAACCTGGAAATTTGTCCGGGCCGGCAAATTTAAAAGGGGGCATTTTGTTGTGAATGTGACAAAATACTGATAAGTTAAATACCCAATTAATCGAAATTTGTCGATTTATTTCTTTGGCTAAAATTACCATGCAATTTACCAAGGGCGCTGCGTGAACTTGTTTGAAACAGGAATACCGGTAGGAAAGAATATCATGCTTTGACTTGAAGAAATATCATGCCTCAGATTACAAAGGGCCGCTAGGGTGATTTCGTTACATAAAAGCATTAATCTTGCTAATACGTCGGTGGTGATAACAAGTGCAATATTTTATATAACCCCTGGAAAGAAAAAACTAACATGTATTCCAATTCATTACGATGCATCTAAACAAATTAATTAAAAAAGAATTACTCGTAAAATCATTTGGGAAATAAGTTATTGTAAAGAGCTATATTTGATTTTCATAACCAAATGGTTGGATTTTCATTAAAAATTACAGAAGTAACTCTTATGTGGAAAATAAAATCTAATACGCATAATCTAATATGTGCCATTTCACTTGTAAATTGCATTTTATATTCCTGAATCTTCACCTACCTCCCTTTTCTGTTAAATGAGCTATTCCATGACAGCAATCAACACATTTTATTATTCATTTTAAAGTCGACCCCCATTAATAATGGCTCCAAAAAAACAGCTGTCCGATGATATGAAAACAAGAATAACTGAAAACTTGCAACGTGGCGACAAGCAAGATGTAGCCAAGTGTTTTGGATGCACACAAGGTGAAGTTTCCAACTTCTGGAAGAAATTCAAGACCACAGGATTCGTTAAGAGGCAAAAAGGAAGTGGAAGACCAAAGGCAACAACTCCGAGACAGGATCGAGAATTGAGGAAGCTGTGCAAGAACATGAGAAAACAGACCTCCAAAGACATGAACAGTGAATGGGCTAAGTCAGGTGTGAAAGTGAGTGACAAAAGACTAAGAAACATATTACATGAACTGGGCTATCATTATCGGACAAAACCAGCTCTCACAACCAAACAAGGGAGCACTGTACACGCATCCGCGTGCTCTTCGAACCATGCACGGACACTGCGCGCTGCACGGCACGGCGCATTGTCCTGCTGGAAGATGCTATCATGCTGAGGAAACACAATCTGCAGGTAGGGGTGGACATGGTCCGAAAGAAGAGATGCATACTTCCATTGGTCCATGGTGCCGTCCACAATGATGAGTGCACCCAGGGAATGCCATGAAAACATTCCCCAGACCAAAACGCTGCGTCCTCCGGCCTGGACCCTTGCGGCACGTGTTGCAGGGTGTTTGTTTTCTGACGCTGAATGCCGTACACGCCATCGCCCATCTGTCCGATGAAACATAAACCATGATTCATCGGAAAAAACATCTTCCGCCAGTCTTTGGTTCATCTGGGAGGTCAGTTGGTCAGTTGGAAGTTGCACGTCTGTTCGCTTGCACGCATTTCCGTAGCCGTCGTTCACCTCTGTCAACTATGGCCCGTGGTGCCCCACACATGGCAAGTCGCTGATTTTGGGTATTGCCATTCTGGTATGCAATATACATTTTCACCATGGCGGCACGCGAGCAGTTCACAAAACTAGCCGTTTCAGAAATACTGCCGCCCTTGGCTCGGAAGCCAATGATCATGGAGTTCGGATAAATGGTGAAAA